>JADLZL010001299.1:0-2500 GCA_015844335.1 Chrysopogon serrulatus
ATCAACCAGGTAGCACGCCCTCATCGACAAGCTAGCGCCGGCATCCGCACGGGGCATCAGCCGGGCTAGCTGTCGTTGTTTCCAAACGGACTCAATCTTAGGCACGGGGTGGCAAAGCCACCACCGGCCTTCACCGTCAGCCACATCCGAGACCAAAAGCGCAAGCGAGGTGTCCTTGGTGGTACCGTTCTTAGCGAACGAGACCACGAGGCAACGCCGCGAGCGCTTTAGAGCCGACGAGGCACACCCGAGGGTGCTCTCGACGAAGGCAACGTGTAGCGAATGCAACTTCCCGTGGAACGGGTAGCGGCACGCAAGCACTTGTCGCGGCAGCAGGCAACAGGTGCCCGCAAGACTGAAGGGACACAGGCGCTAGGAGTCGGCCGCAAGATCGGCGGGGGTCCTCCTAGCAGTCACAGTCCAAGACAACTCATGCGCCAACAGAGCCGCGACGGTTAAGCCACCCAGCATCCTCCGCGCACGCACGGTGAGTCTACTTGCAAGGACGGCAACCGAAGGTCCACAGAGCGCGAGAGCAACCCAAGCGCACTCAACCGAACCGAACCGAACCGACCGACCTTCCGAAATGTATTGGGAACATAGCGCATCAACCGAACCGAACCGAACCGAACCGACCTTCCGAAATGTATTGAGAACATGGACTAAGAGCGTGGGTAAAGCTTGCAGGTTCCTCGTATGTTTGGTCGTGGCCCCCCCGGCCACCTCCTCAGCAGCCGGCAGCCCGCAGCAGCCTGCCGGGCAAGCCACCACCGGCCACCAGCCGCCAAGGTCGGCGACGCCATGGCACTTGAGCCGGTTGTGTGCCCCCCCCCGCCGCCCCCCCGCAGCAGCCAGCAGCCCGCAGCAGCCCGCCGAAGCAGGCCACCGAAAGCCACCAGCCGCCACGAGAGGCCACGTCATGGCCACAACCAGCCTCCCCAGCCAGCCTGCGGCCAGCAGCAGCCCGCCGAAGCAGGCCGCCATTGGCTACCAGCCAGCCAGAGAGGCATCGAGCATAAACCCTCGCTGGCCTCCTTTAGGCGGCCAGCCAGCGGCCAGCAGCAGCAGCCGCCGAAGCAGGCCGCCTTTGGCTACCAGCCGGCCAAGGAGGCCATGAGCTACCACACGACTGGCCTCCGAGGCCAGCCAGCAGCCCGCAGCAGCCCGCCGAAGCAGGCCGCCGAAGGCCACCAGCCAGCCACAGGTGGAGGCATGGTCGTAGCCACACGCGGCCACACCAGCCAGCCAGCGGCCAGCGGCAGCCCGCCGAAGCAGGCCACCGAAGGCTACCGGCCAGCCAAGGAGGCCGTGAGTTCCCAAAACATTAGCCCACGTATGCGGCAACTGAGCATTGGCGTCCGGCCAGCGTTAGCCAGCCATAGCCACCCAGCAGCCGCATGATGGCTAGCCATGAGCCATGGCCGGGGCCAGCCACGGCCAGCCGAAGCTGGCCATGGCTGGCCGCGGCCAGACATGGCTGGCCACCGGGGTGCGAGGCGCGGAGAGCGAGTCCCGGAGGAAACACGAGTGATCTCTAGTGGTTCCCCCATTTCTCAGCCAGCCGCAACCCCTCACCCCCCTACTATACCAGAGGGGCATCCCCCCCCCTCCCGAAGTTCTAGCAGTTTGCCTTCACGTAAACATACACGCGTTTTGGAGGACATCAGGAAATCCGTGTGACTTTCAGTTTCCCCCGGTGTCTTGCTCAGGGACAGCGGTGCCGCCTCAGAGTCGCTTATTTTGTCGCTAACTCTCAGCATGGACCTAGGCTTGACTGGGGGGGTGGGGCCCCCTGGGTGGGTCCCCTGGGGCCCGTGGGCCACCCCGGGGGGGCGGGTCCCGCTGCCCTGCTCGCGGGTCTGTCAGGGGGCCGTGGCCCGCCCGAGGCCCGCTTTTTTGGCCCGCGAGGCCCGCTTTTTGGCCCGCTCGCCGCTGCCACCGGTTTCCCCGCCGCGCTCTCCACGAGGGGACTTATCCATTATTTCACCCCGCCGGCCGAGGCCCGTTGTGGCCTCCCGTGGCCCGCGGCGGAGCCGTTTATGGCGTGAAGGGGACTACTTGGGCACTATGTAGTGACTTGGGGACTTAGCCACTTTGGCGGCGCCCCGTAGGTACAAGCGTGGCGCTGGCGCCCCTCCCCATCCGCACTTGCCATGTAGGTAGGCGGACTTGCTACGCTGCATTGGGACTTAGCCGATTAGGTGAGCCCGCACTTTGCCACACGACCGTGCATCACACTTGCCCGATAACTTGTAGCGTTGGACTTGCCACGCAAGGCCACACTATGTAGTGACTATGTAGTGACTTGGGGACTTAGCCACGCAACCATGCGTCACACTATGTAGTGACTTGGGGACTTAGCCGATTCTTTGCCACACGACCGGGCAGCCCGATGACTTGTAGCGTTGGACTTGCCCACGCTCTGCCACGCAACCATGCGTCACACTTGCCGCTATGCGGTGACTTGGGGGCTTTGTCACACAACCATGCATCACACTTG
>JADLZL010001299.1:15000-98378 GCA_015844335.1 Chrysopogon serrulatus
TTTGGCGTGACGCCCAGTAGACGATTCCTCGGCCGAAGGCCTCGGGCGCAACTTATGCTCAAAAACTCGATGGTTCAAGGGATTCTGCAATTCACACCGTGTATCGTGATTTTGCTACGCTCTTCATCGATGCGAGAGCCGAGATATCCGTTGCCGAGAGTCGTGTGGATTAAAATATCATCGCCGCTAGGGGAGCCGAAGGCGAGCCGACCGCCCCGCCCAGCGAGGCAATACAGTGTTCCTTGACGCCTAAGGCGCCAGGTTTGTTATGGGCCCCTCCGCCGGCTCGGGGCCTTGGCCGGGCCGAGGCCCGGCGGCACGAGAGACTCGCTCTCGGGGTCTGTTTTGTTTAAGGGTCACGACAATGATCCTTCCGCAGGTTCACCTACGGAAACCTTGTTACGACTTCTCCTTCCTCTAAATGATAAGGTTCAATGGACTTCTCGCGACGCCGGGGCGGCGAACCGCCTCCGCCGCCGCGATCCGAACACTTCACCCGACCATTCAATCGGTAGGAGCGACGGGCGGTGTGTACAAAGGGCGTGGACGTAGTCAACGCGAGCCGATGACTCGCGCTTACTAGGCATTCCTCGTTGAAGACCAACAATTGCAATGATCTATCCCCATCACGATGAAATTTCCTAAGATTACCCGGCCTGTCGGCCAAGGCTATATACTCGTTGAATACATCGCTGTAGCGCTGCGGCGGCCCGTAACATCTAAGGGCATCACTGCACTGTTATTGCCTCAAACTTCCGTGGCCTAAACTCAAGAAAGAGCTCTCGCCCGTCAATCCTTGCTATGTCCGACCTCGTAAGTTTCCCCGTGTTGAGTCAAATTAAGCCGCAGGCTCCACGCCCGGTGGTGCCCTTCCGTCAATTCCTTTAAGTTTCAGCCTTTGCGACCATACTCCCCCGAACCCAAAGACTAAGAAGCAACAAATGCAGAATGAGCTTAAGTGAGAGATGTGATAAGACCCGACCGCGTGTGGATTCTGCGGGTCAATATCACCGATCAAGAGCGGGTGGCGGCTTGAATGTGTCGTGGAGCCTCTCCGGAAGAAGGCCTCCCCTCAACAGGACCGGTGCCTCAAGGCCTTGGGAGTCGAGGAAGCCGCTCGAACGGCCCCCAAGAAGTGGAAGTAGAGGGCGGACCGTGAGTCGAAGTAGTCGCCGCGCAGTTCGAGAAGGGGGCAGCCGGTGGAGTCGGCTCGGGATCACCCCAATCGGCATCGCCCCGCTCCTCCTCCACAAAAATGCTTTCACCAAGCTCTTCATCACCTGCACGCTCAAAGACAGGGGTTGTACAAGGCATAGTTTCATCGAATGTGACCTCACGTGTGTCCCCACAACACGGTTAGTTTCAAGGTTAAGTACTCGATAAGCTCTAGAATGCAAAAGCATAACCAAGAAAGATACCGTCGGAGGACCCGGACTCAAACTTGTCCAAATTACCTTGTTTCAAGATGAAGCACTTACACCCAAACACCTCGAAATGACTCACCTTGGGTAGCCTCCCAAATCGCAACTCATAAGAAGTTTTCTTCGTAAAAGCACGGAGAAAGATGCGATTAGAAACATGACAAAGGTGTTGATTGCTTCGGCCCAAAAACCTCCTAGGAGTCCTATGCTCATCGAGCATCGCCCTAGCCATCTCAACAAGGGTCCGATTTTTGCGCTCAACAATGCCATTCTCATTGGGCGGAACATAAGGTGAGGAAAACTGGTGGTCAAGACCCAAAGACTTGCAAAAGGTTTTAAAATGAGTATTCTTGAACTCGTGCCATTGTCACTACGAATAGCTCTCATGGCATTTTTAGGGAACTCATTTCTCAACCAAAGAATCAAATCTCGAGCATGTGAAAAAGCCTCATCCTTACTCTCCATGAAAAACACCCAAGAGTATCTCGAAAAGTCATCCACAATCACTAGCACATACCACTTCCCACCTTCCGACCGAACCCCGAGCTGGACCAATCGTGTCCATGTGAAGTAGCTCGCCGGGTTCCTTGGTCATGATTTGATTCACGTGAGTGAGAAGCGGCTACCATCTTTCCATGACGACAAGGGTGGCAAACAAGATCCTTCTCAAATTTCAACTTGGGCAATCCTTTGATTAAGCCAAGTGAGCTCAACCTAGAAAGAAGGTCAAAGCTCAAATGACCAAGTCTCCTATGCCACTTCCAAAGCTCGAGAAGAGGATCCGGCCACCAAACAAATGGGAAGAGCCAAAAGAGTGAGAAAAATCAGCTCGAAAGACACGGCCAAATGGGACGATCCGACAAACAAGATCTCCCCGAGAATCGAGAACTCGAGAAAAACCATGTTTAAAGCGCACTTCAAAGCCATCCTCAAGGAGTTGCGAAACGTAGAGCAAATTAAAATGCAAGTTCGAGACCAAAGCAACATCCTTGAGAACAAAGCTCTCGTTAACCCGAATGGTTCCACGAGAGACCACTTTACCTCTACTATTATCCCCCGAATGTGATGTACTCTTTGTGTTGCACGGGTCGAGGCTGGAGAACCATTTAGAACTTCCGGGTCATGTGGCGCGAACATCCGAATCAATGAGCCATGTGTTCTCCAAGCCTCCATCCTACATCAATAGAAAGACATAGGATGAGCAAATGGCACACCAGGGTTAGTAAACCGAGAAGGATACAAGTGATGCATCATTTGCCCCAAAAAAGTGTTAGGAAAAACACCAAACATGCCATGTCCCATTTGAGGAAAGCGATCACCACGAGAGGGAAAAACGTGGTCCGCTAGAGTCGTGGGACTCAAAAGCACCGCCCGTGAGGTTCATAGTCATATTGACCATGACCTGAACCCCGCCCGTGCACCGACCACCACGTGGTCTCGCAACCCGAGGCCTAGCACCTTGAGGCATTGCACCTCTAGGCCTAGTAGTGCGCCTACGAACAGCCGGTACATGTACGCCATGGGGGGCGGTACATGTTCCGGGTTGTTCAACTCAAACTCACGCTTCTCATCTCTCTTCCTCCTAAAGCGTAACTCAACCAAGTGACCATCCCTATGACAATACTCACAATGGTATACCTCTCTCTTAGGTGTTTGGCTCACTTTCTTGTGGGTATGGTTTACTCTTGAGGTGGCTTGGCTTTGGGAAGGGGTTCCTCGAGATGGAAGGGAGTGTGTCAAGTGGGTTCCTTAGATGGTTCGGTTTTGGAATCCACACTTGTTTCTGGGGTGGAGCTCTTGGAGGTTCTTCAAACACTCCATCTTTGGGGGGAGGCACAAGTGGCTTAGGTGGAGTGATTTTTGAGTAGCTTGGGAGTAGTGGAAGGTTTTTCACTCTGAGGCACACCACTAAACTCACCAACTTTGCCATAAAGATCATCACCCTTCCCACCTAAAAGCAAAGCCTAATCCCGGTCCACCAATTCCCCTCGAATTGGTTGACCATCATACCAAGTTGCGGCTCACCGCACGACACCCAACTCAAGATGGTCCGAAGGTATGTGTTTTCCTCCTCGGTACGCACCTTGTCATGCCGACAATTTGCAAGTTCAAGCTCTAAACCCTCACAAAGAGCACACTTAGCCACACTAGTGCTATCCGAGTTGGCCTTTTCAAACAAAGCAAGTTTGGCATTCTTTCCGCCAACTCAGATTGCAAGTCCGAGCAAGACTTGCACGCACTCAACGTAACAGTGAAGCATGCACACTATCAAAATCATCAACCAACTTAGCGCATTTGGACTGGCAGACTAGCAAGATCAGCCATGTAAACGCTACAAAACTCACACTGCGGCTCGTCGACACTATGGGAGTGTTCTTAACTAGCTCAAGCTCCTTAAGCGCATCTTCTAGCTTAGACTTGTACTCTTTTCTATCCCTAGCAAAGATGCTTAAGCAACTTATCTTGACGAAGCAAAGTGGCGGTCAAGTCATCAACCTCGGCGACAAGAGCATCGACGGAAGGTGATACCTTAGATGGGTCGCCGCCGCCGCCGCGGGAGCATCGCTGGGTGCCGCTCTCCACCTCGTCACCAAGTGCCATGGTGCGTAAGCCTCCGCGGGTGGAGTCGGCGAGGAAGCAGAGTCCGTTCGCCTTGTCTCGACCTTCCTCTCGGACTCGCCGCCGCTCGAAGAGGAGGAAGCATGCTCGTTGTCGGAGTCGAGGTCGCCGAGGGAGGCGAGGAAGGCGCGCTCTCTTGCCTTGAACTTCTTCACGAACTTGCGCTTCATCGCTCCCTTGTCAAAGCCTCCCCTTGGACTTGTACTTGCTTGGGAGGTGTACTCGCTTCTCCTTGTGCTTGTCGGAGGTGGACTTGCCGAAGGAGTGCTTGTTTCGCTTTGGGACGCTTGGCGATTTAAGTGGTCGGGTCGCCGCATCCATAGCATCCATCCTTCGGTCCACCTCGCCGATTTATTCAAGCGGTTGTTGTGGAACCGCGAGAACCGGCCGATGACGAGGGCCGCCATCATCGCCTCGAGCACGCCCAACCGCTCCTCCGTCACCGTGATCAACGAAGACAAGGCAAACATCGCAGAGGAGGGGTTAGTCAAGAACTAGTGACACCGTTATTCGACACCGGCGCCATAGTCGGAGTAGAGGGGTTGTGAAGTTTGGCCCGGATCCGTGGTCGATCTCACCGGACTTCGCTTTTGTCAAGAGCTCGTCCCACGTGAGGGTCTCGTAGTTCTCGCGACTCGAGAAGAGCTTGCACCTTCGCATCCCAAAACCCTCCGATCAAGAGCATGTAACAACTTCAAAGCTCTCTCATGATCGTCATAGGGCAAGTTTGGCTTGTTCGCACGCATCTTGTTGACAATGGTGAAAGCGTGAGAACATAGAATCGATGGTCTCGCCATCAAGCCGCCGGAAACTCTCATACTCCCCGCTTGTATGTGTCAAAGAGTCCGGGTCTTAATTTGGGGAGTCCCCCCTCGTGATAGCTCGTAGCTTCACCCCGCATCTCTAGCAAGTAGTCAAGTGTCCGACACGCTCAAACTCGGACTTCGAAAAGACTCGAGAAGAGAGCATTACGTGCCTCGCTATTGGCATCGTGTTGTTCCATTTGCTCACGACCAACACGAGCGGGAGAACAACGTAAGCCTCATTCTCACAAATTTCCCATACCCTCGCACCGAGACTCGGAGATATGCGGACATCCGAATCTTCAAAGACGGGTAATTGGTTCCATCGAAAAAACGGTGGCTTCCCCGAACCACGAGCCATGTCGCCTTCGCGGATCAAGAACCCGGTTAAGGTGGAATGATCCTTAACCTGCTTTGATACCAATTGAAGGACCGAAAACGGCGACCGAGAGGGGGGTGAATGGGAGCCTCAAATTTCTTTCGAAACTCTCGGCCGCTGTCCCAAAATCGAACCCCAAAAGCAAAACCACAAGCGAAGCGGTAAGATCACGACCTAACAAGTAGGTGGATACCCTTGGAGATGTCCAAGAGGTACAGCGGATCAACCGAGAAAGATCGAAGACAAGCACTCGATTTAAACTTGAAAGGGACGCACTCGAATCCTATCGAGAAGAAAGGAGTGGTCAATCCAAAATACTCGAGTCAACTTGTGACAAGAGTACTTGGATCGGCACGTGATGCTAGAAACCCAACGCAACAAGTGGAAGTCGAATCGGAGCTCAAACGATCAAGAAGTTTAACAAATCAGCTTTCAGGTCTTCATACCGGACCTCATAGCCGGACGCGTCCGGTATGAACCGGACCTCGATTTCAACACGCACCAATCTTGGGAGAAAAATAGAAAATCTAACCAAACGGTGTCCAAAAATTATGAAATTTTAACCAGGGGTAGTAGACACCCTAAGGAAGCTTTCCACAAAATATGAGATCAAAACTCCAAGGTTGGAATACCGGACACGTCCGGAATTTACACCGGACACGTCTGGTATTTCCTGCACAGAGCGACTTTGGGAGAAAAATCGAAAACCCAATCAAATGATGTCCAAAAAATCCTGAAATTTTAACCCTAGAAACTAGACACACAGAGGAAGGTCTCCACAAAATTTCAGCCCAAAATTCCAAATTAAAGTGTACCGGACGTGTCCGGTATTCACACCGGACGTGTCCGGTATGCACGGGCAGAAACCTGGAAAATTCGATTTCGAATCCAAAACTCAACCAAATCAACTCCGATTGATCTAAAATTTTGCAGAGGGGTTCACAAGATAGTTCTAAAGCTACTCCAGATCACAGCCCCAAACACACTACAACTCCGAAAATCAACGAAATCCGATTCAAGAGCAAGTTTTCCCCGAAAAACTCGATTCGACCCGATCTGTGGATTCGTGAGGAATTGGATGAAATCCTTCGGTGGAAAGGATCAACCCACGACCAAGATCAAGTAGAAACAAGTGGTTCGCAAAGAGATGGATCACAGCCCGAGAAATCGCTAAGAACGTGAAGAGGGGAAAACGAAGAACGCGAAGAACAAAACGCGAATCAATGCAAGCAACTCAATGATCTGACTCCACGAGGAAACATGGAGGATTCGGGACCTCCATTCCCTTCACACGAGTTCGATTACACTAATGAAGGATTAGTGGACCTCTCTCTCACCACAAAGAACTGTAGAGGAAGAAAAACCCTAAATGGAAAAAACGCAAATGGGAGAGGTGAGGGAGATGGGGCTCCCTCCACCTTACTTATCGACCGGGCTTATTTCATTTTCCAGTTTTTGCCCCCTGATACAACTTCGAAAGCAAACCGCCTAGCCCTAGGGACATTGCGGTCCAACTCGAACCGACTTCGATGCAATCTTCGATCCGACGGCCACCGCGCCTTCTCACCGGTAGCTTCGCCGACGCGAACTCCCCGATGCCGCCACGTGCCGTCCGTCCGCCTCGGGACCTCCGCCCGGGGTTTTGAGGCTCAACCCGAAAACCCGTAGGGTGGTTTTGAGGCCCAAACTACCGAAACCCTCCACCGTTGGTTTTGAGGCCCAAACCAACAAACCGGCCCATGTCTTGCACTTGTCGGCCAAGTGCCAAAGAACGCGATCCCGCCCGGGCGATTCAGTCCCCCGCCCAAGTCTCGATGCGTCCGCCCTTTCACCGCTCCGGTCCATCGGGGCGGCCCGCCATCACTTGACCTTCACCTCGCCGTCGGCCACCGCCTCCATGCTCGACACACCGCACAACACAAGCCAAGGTACATGTGGAACTCGTGGCTTTCACCACCGTCGAGTAGCACCCCATCCGAGATGCTAGTAGTTGAATCAATCACTCATCATCACAACTGAACCACAAGTATGAACCTTGTGTTCGCAAATTTACTCCGAACTCACGAGAAAACACCGGATGGAGAGGTGATATGGAGTTAAGAGTTGGAGAGGATACTCGACAACTTTTTATTTTTAAGGAGCACTTTTACCAAATTGTTAGAGGACACTTTCTTTTTTTTTCTAAAAATTAAAATAGAAAGTTGTTTTATAAAATCTCGGAGACGGTAAACTCAGTTACGTACTTTTCTTTGTCGTTCGTCACTTGTTTTTATTTCCAACACGTTGTGCATGTCCCATAGATATGATCGCCAGACCACTGTTGTACTCTCGTCGTGGGCTAGATTCAGGGTTAGAAGAGGAGTTGAGTGCACAATTGAGACCACTCTAGACTACATCGAGACCAAATTGAAAGTACATACCAAAATCTCGGCAACCATGAACCAAACTGAAAGCACATAACAGATCAAGGCTACCAATCATAATAAGTTTGACTAGTTTTTATAGTATTTGATAAAAAATATTAGTAAAAAAGCAATAAAAATATGTTATTTTTTTTACTAACATTTCCAAATAAGTTTGATTTGTAGGGGTTACAAACGAGTGTGACTGCTCGGAGAGTTTAGAAGGGTTTACCATAATTAGCAAGAGCTTCGAAGAAGATTGGTTTACATAGAGAAAAGAGGGAGCCTCTGCTGCCCGCCCCATCTTGCAGACAGATCTTCACATGTTCACGGGTCTCAGGGAGTGGCGTGGGTTGTTGTATGGCTTCGGTGTTCCTTCGATTTGTGGCATTGATTGTACTCATGTCGCGTAGGATGTAGGACAACAAGTGGCGTGGAAAGTCTCCTCGCTCGGTACGACAGTGTCGCTATAGAACATGTGAATGACGGCATCCCGTTCGTCACCCGCGCTCGCCCAAACAACCTCCGCCTGACCTCCTCCCTCCCTGACCGCGCGGTTTCCCTCGGCAGCAGGTCACGCGCACGATCGCGACCGTCGCCCCCCAGGCCAGCGGCAAGGGACCAAGCCCATGGCACCGATCGAGCCACCAGGTGACCAGGACGGCCACGTAGTAGTATGACCTGGCGTCCGCGTCGCCTAATGGCTAATTAAACTATTGTCCATGCGGAAGATGAGTAAGAGGTTCTTTAATAATTTACATTGAAAAGGAGATTGCAATGGAGTTTACTCGACCGATTTCGCTTGCCGGCCGGCGTTGACCCTTACACCATTTTTAGTTTTTTCATTGCAAAATTGTTACAAACATGGCCGTTGCAATATATGCCGGTTTATAGAACAAATACTTAGTGTACTTAAGATAAGATACAATGCTCTTTTCTCGCTCCGTGCTTCCGATCAATGATGCAAGTCTGATCAAATGGAGGTCGCTTTGTCTGCATTCCTGGGCGAGATCGCCAGTCGATCCATGTCTTTCGTCATCGGCAAACTCTCGAAGTGCAAGCAGGCAGAGGCAGCATGTTCCTCACCCTCCGACGAGGACCTGCGCCGCAAGCTGCTAAGGCTTGGCATCATCGTCCAGGAAGCAGAGTGCCGGCAGATCAGGAGCCAGGCCATGCTCGAGCAGCTCAAGATCCTGCAGGCGGGCATGTTCAGAGGCCACTACGCGCTGGACGCCTTCAAGCACGACCAGCAAGCCCACTACCAAGGCAATGATGATCACAACGTGAGTCACCATTCGTCCTTTGCCATCTCCAAGTTCAACCCTGCCAAGCGTATTCAGTTGCGTAGTAGCAGTAGTAGTAGCGGCAGGAGTAGTAGTCGATCTGCTGGTGAGAAGAAGCTGCGTGAGGTGCTCGCCTCCCTGGAGATAATCATCACTGATGCAGCTGAGTTCGTCATCTTCTTAAAGGAGTGCCCTCCATTATTGCACCGCCGTCGTTTGTACAGCACCTACTTGGATATGGAGAACTGCATGTTTGATCGCCGCGTAGAGATGGAACACGTTGTCAACTTCCTCTTGGCCCAAAGCTACTCTCCTGCTGGATGTTCTACTGAAGATCATCATCTCAATGTCCTTCCAATTGTTGGTCCAGCGTATTCTGGTAAAACCACGCTTATTGAACATGTATGCAGTGACGAAAGGGTCCGCAGGGCCTTTTCCCAGATTGTGCTCTTTGGAGAAGATGACCTTCATGAAAGGGTTACTGCTCGTGTCAGAGGTGCTGGTGGCACAGTGAAGTATCAGAGCCGAGCCTCGAGGAGGGGTGGTGCAAATGTCTTGGTTATTGTTGAAATGAAGGGAGATATCAGTGAGGTTGCATGGAATCATCTAGTATCCCAAACATGTGCTACAACAAATGGTGTGACCAAGATCATAGTCTGTAGCCGGTCCGACAAGATTGTTAGATTTGGAACAAGTGGTCTGAAGGTACAGTTTCTAACTCAAGAAGCATACTGGTACTTCTTCAAAGCTCTTGCGTTTGGGAGCATGGACCCTGCGGAGGAACCGGAGCTCGTGTCATTGGCCATGGAGATAGCGACATGCCTGAACCGTTCCTTCATTGCCGCGAACGCCATATCAAGGATGCTAAGAGGTAACCTCAGTGTAGAGTTCTGGCGCGTGGCGTTGTCATGTTTCAAGGAGGTCAACCAGAGATATCCATTCATATTCGATGAGCACTCTGTCATTAGTAGTCCTTCACAAGACAAGAAACTACTTGCCAGATTGAATGACTCTAAGGAATATTGCACCCTTTTTAATGGGTACCAGATACTTTCTGCTCAGGATGAAGCTCCAATGATAACTGTTCAAGATGTTTTACTGGGGAGTGTTGTGCTTGGTGGGAAAACAGATGTCCTCGCATGGAGATCTTCCATACCACCTTACTATGGCTACACTTTGAGCTGTGAGATTATTCATGTGGTATCCTGAAGAAGGAGCAAGTCATTCCCAAGAGCTATGAGATTCCATTCTTGGATGAATGATGATGGGTTAATTAACGTGTTTCTGTTATATGCCATATGTACTATCTTTAGAAACATTTTTTGTTCAGTATCTAACAATGGTCTTTTTCAAGACACAGACCTACCCATATGATCTTTTTTCTGCATTTTTTTAAAAATGTTTCTAAAGTTTGACAAAGACCCATGTCTTTCTATAGCCGGGTGTGAGCTGCTGCCTGTGTAGTTGGTGGGGTACGGTGTCTTATAGTTCTACAACAAATTAAAAAGTGGAGACACAACAATTCACTACTGTAAAATAGAAAATTCTTAGGTCTTGTTCAGTTCATCCCTAAACCATGAGGTTTGGAGAGGATTGAGAAAAATTTTAATTTATAGGGGATTTAGTCCCCCTTTAATCCCTCCCAATCCCCTTGAATTTATAATAAAATGAACATGCCCTAAGGGTTAAAACCCCTTAAGGAAACCACAAAAACTATGGTGAAAATTATTTCTGGCTGTCAATCCTTAAGGAAGGACCACCAAGAGGAGAAAGCAAGGGAAGTTCAATTACCTTGGAAGCTAACGACAACAAATGATTTCCTTAAGGGTTTAGCCATCAATAGGGGTAGGCAAAAATTCAATAAAACCGATTAACTGAACCGAACCGATTTAATCGAATAGGTTAACCAAAGACTTTGGTGCTGTTGGGTAATCAAATTAATTCAGTTTTGAGATAGCATTAACCAATTTAACCAAAATTCTTTCTGACTATATTATATCAAACACTAAAATTGTTCTCATTTGCATATGTAAATGTATTTCTATGGGAATTTTTTTGTTAGGAGCATTATTTCTTGCCATTTCTTTTGTTTTATTACTTGATCCATTCCTTGTTATGTTATTTTCAATATAATCATGTTGTTGCATTATCTCCCTAGAAGTATAACAGATATTACAGTTAACCAATTAATAGAACTGATTTATCCAAAACCGACTTTGGCAGAGAATGATTGATGTACGACTTGCCGCTGATTGCAAGTGACAGTATCAGAGACTGAGACTGAAGTTGTGTATAGATAGCACAATTCATATACGAACTATACAGATATACATGTCGGAGAGGAGAGAGAGGAAGGGATCGGACGGCGGCTAGATGAAACATCGGGCTTCAGAAGGGCAAAAGGGTCTCCTCAGATCTAAATACATGTATTTGTTAAATAAATAAAATAGCAAATACACCAAATATCACGAGAAACAAGAGTGTAACATTTCGAGGGTCGTTTTAGCAAAGTCAATGATTAGAGTCCTATAATAGTGAAGCGCGTTGTTTATAAAGTCCTATAATAATAATCTTTATTGTGTTACGATGATACTGTCGCTGATTCAATGGAGTGGGACAATGCCGTTCTTCCGGAACATCTCAGGCATTTGCGTATACAAAGCATCTGGTTCCCTTGTCTACCATCATTCATAAATCCCACGCTTCTCCCCGACCTTTCCTACTTGGGTGGGCTGCCATATCTCCGTTACCTCTGTATTCTACTGTCACCTTATATGATGCCTTGTCATCAGCAGGCTATAGTAGTTAATATTGCTGCCCATTGTTAGATATATCTAGGCAATTTCCAACTCAATTTAATCCAGAAAAATAATAGCATCATGATGATGACATATGAGAAAATTAGAAACAGCATCATGGCATCATGTATGTTTATATGAATATCATACTCGTCGTTGAAGTTCTGGTCTAGACATGGCACTAAGGACGGTTGCCATGCTGGTGGTTTGACCGGCTGCATCTCCTTGTCCAGATTGTTGAGGATCTGTTGTACGTTGACGATGTTGGGGTCCTGGGACGTGTTTGTCTCAGGATTATTGATGGTAACCTCCCGATCCAATCTAGATTGGACCTTGGTGATGATGGCGTTGCCCTTGCCGACCGAGGAATTTCCATCTGAAAATACCTTAGATATATCTGTAAGAAAAAATTTGGGGTCAATTTTATTATCAGATGTTGTTATCTCCGTGATGATCTCTAGGGGAGTTCCCTCCATCATGGTGTTGAGGATGGATTTGTTGTCGGTGATCACAACTTGTTATTTGTCCATAGCAAGGTTGTCGATGGCGGTGTTGCTGGCAACCGAGGCCGAAATGTCGAAGGTAGCTGCGCCCATGGGGGTGCATCTTTCCTTGTCACTCAACGATGTGATGATGGTGCCGCCGTGCAGAGTGTTGGCGATGATGTCATTCGCAGTCGGTGACCAAATGTAGACAGCCGGGGTGCCCATGGCGGCACACCCTTGCTCCATGGCGTGGAAGTGATTGTCGAAGTCGGCGATCTCCTTCTAGGGCTGTATCTCATCGAGGGCGCCTATGGTGGCACGCCATCGCTCTATGGCACGGAAGCGGTTGTCGAAGTCAGCGATCTCCTTCTGGAGCTGCATCTCGTCGAGCTTGAGGTTGATGATCAGCTCAGTGTTGGATAGCAGCGGGTTGTGTTAGTGCTGTTGATGACGGCGTCTCCGTTATTTTCTGGCTGAATTGGATCAGATGTCGGTGGAGGAACGTCCGTCTGGCCAGCTTTTTGTTGTCGCTCCAAAAAAATTTGGTGATTTTTTTCTCCCAGCTATCGAGGAGGTTGCGCAAATCCTTCATGACGTTGATCGTAACTTGGCTCTGAATACCAGTTGTAACGGATCTAATTCCCGCGAGGAATTGGTGAAGGGGAATTGGAATCCGTAGGATAGATTAATCGTGATCCTGGTTAAGATGACGACGAATCCATGAAGAATAGTGGTATTAGCGCGAGAGATCACGCGAACTGTGGCGAAGAACATGACATAGTCTGCGGGGCGTTGGAGACGGCGGCGTCGTAGGGTGGGGACGGCGGTGGCAGCACGGGGCGGCGCAGATGCGGCGCCCGAAGCGACGGTGATGGCGCAGCGGCAGCGCACCGAGGGCAGCGGCACTGGGAGGGGGCGCGCAGGGCAGCAGCGGCTGCGGTGCAATGGCTACGGCGATGAGGAAGAAAGAGAGAAGGCGATGAGCCGGGGAGCAGAGGAAGATAAGGGTTTAACCCTAACTTTTCTTAAGATTCAATCGATATAACTCCCATATATTTATAATCCTATGGGACTTAGCCTACAAGCAATCTAATCTAATCTATGGCGGCGGCAGCTAGGTGGCGGCGGTCGGCAGCCCCCACGGTGCCCTAATGGGCCTTGGGCCCTTTGGCCTGTGACATGTTACTCCAAAACGAAGACTCCAGCTGTAGGAATTAAATGCATGTACAACTAATTTTGCAATGTGTGCTTGCGTGCTTGCCTGTTCCCGTGCAGAGGTAAACAATGTCTATGCTTTCTTGATTGCATTGGTAGAATAAATTGGTGACCTCTTGAAGTGATAGTGCATGGCTGCATGCTTGCAGCTTGAGGTGAACATGTATAGTGCTAAATTCGAGTTATCATGCTGAAGGCTAGAGGAGCACTCATTTGGAATTTGATGGACCAAACAATAGAGGCTACATGCACTACTACACAAAGGGGTTGTAGACCCGGTTGGGAACACCCTTTAGTCCCGGGTATCCCAACCGGGACTACGAATTCGGGACTAAAGGTCCCGGCCTTTAGTCCCGGGCATACAAACCGGGACTAAAGCCTCACTAGGCGAAAAAATAAAATGTTGTGGTGTGTGTGATTTAAACCCAGTACCTCTTATCTCGCATATAAAGTCCTTACCAACTCAACTCTACACCACATGTGACAAAGTCATGTACACTCTCCTTTTGAATTGATCCGTGGGGGACCTTTAGTCCGGGTTGGTAACACCAACCGGGACTAAAGATCGACCTTTAGTTCCGGTTGGTATTACCAACCGGGACTAAAGAACCTTTAGTCCCAAACGCAAAAATTATCGAGATTAAAGTCAAATTTGTGCATGTCCCGTAGATAGACATAAAAATTTGACTAGATAATAGGATGTCCCAAACGCAAAAATTACCTTCATATTTCTAATGTTGGAGGACACTTTTTTTTTTTTTTTCTAAAAAACTTATAATAGGATGTTCTTTTATAAAAGCTCGGAGATGGTAAACTCAGTTACGTACTTTTCTACGTCCGTCTCTTCTTTTTATTTCCAACACGTTGTGCATGTCCCGTAGATATGATCGCCAAACCACTGTTGTACTCTCGTCGTGGGCTAGATTCAGGGTTAAGAGGAGTTGAGTGAACAATCGAGACCACTCTAGACTAGATCGAGACCAAATTGAAAGTACGTACTAAAATCTAGACAATCATGAAAGTCATAATAAGTTTGACTAAATTTAAAAAAAAAAATATAAGTAGCAGATATGCATGACACCAAATAAGTTTGATTTTTAGTAGTTACAAACGAGCGTGACTACACAGAGAGTTTAGAAGGGTTTGCCTTAATTAATTAGTGAAAACTTCGAAGAAGATTGGTTTACTACACATAGAGAAGAGAGGGAGCCTCTGCTGCCCCATTTAAAGTTGAGGCAGACAGATCTTGCTAGTGGCGTGAGTTGTTGTATGGCTTCTCTGCTTGTACTCATGTCGTGTAGGACAACAAGTGGCGTGGAAAGTCTCCCTCGATCGCTCAGTCCTGCTGACTATAGAAGCATCCACGGGAATGACGGCATCACGTTCGTCACCCAAATGACTTTCTCGCGTTCGGCAGCTGGTCAGGCGACGCGATCGCAACCGTCGCTTCCCCAGGCCAGCGGCGGGGACCGACCGGGCGCCGCTCGAGAAGCGATGGCCGGGGCCGGGCGTCCGCGTACGTCGTGGATTTGTATGCGTGCTCTGGACCGCTCGCTCCCTTGCCGACGTTGAACCTTACTTGCCCCGTTGCCTTTTCTCGCTCCGTGCTTCCGATGACTGCAACTCTGATCAAATGGAGGTCGTTTTGTCTGCATTCCTGGGCGAGATCGCCAGTCGATCCATGTCTTTCTTCATCGGCAAACTCTCCAAGGACAAGCGGCAGGCAGATGAGGCACCTGCTTGTTCTTCCTTACCCTCCGACGACGAGGACGACCTGCGCCGCAAGCTGCTAAGGCTTGGCATCATCGTGGAGGAAGCAGAGAGCCGGCAGATCAGGAGCCAGGCCATGCTCGAGCAGCTCAAGATCCTGCAGGCGAGCATGTTCAGAGGCCACTACGCGCTGGACGCCGTCAAGTACGACCAGCAAGCCCACCACCAAGGCAACGACGATGATCACGACGTGAGTCACCATTCGTCCTTTGCCATCTCTAAGTTCAACCCTGCCAAGCGTATTCACTTGTGTAGTAGTAGTAGTAGTAGTCGATCTGCTGGTGAGAACATTAAGCTGCGTCAGGTGATTGGGTCCCTGGAGATAATCATCACTGATGCAACTGAGTTCGTCATCTTCTTAAAGGAGTGCCCTCCATTGCACTTGCACCGTCGTTTGTATAGCACCTACTTGGATCTGGAGAACTGCATGTTTGATCGCCGCGTAGAGATGGAACACGTTGTCAACTTCCTCTTGGCCCAAAGCTACTCTTCCTCTCCTGCTGGATGTTCAACTGAAGATCATCATCTTGATGTCCTCCCAATTGTTGGTCCAGCGAATTCTGGTAAAACCACGCTTATTGAACATGTATGCAACGATGAAAGGGTTCGCAGGGCCTTTTCCCAGATTGTGTTCTTTGGAGAAGATGACGTTCATGAAAGGGTCAACGGTGGTGGTGGTGGTGGTGGTGGCAGGGTCAAGTATCAAAGCAGGCATGCCTCCAAGAGAGGTGGAAATGTTTTGGTCATTGTTGAAGTGAACGGAGATATCAGTGATGCTGCATGGAGTGGTCTAATACCTCCTCTATGTTCAGCATCCACATCCACAAGGACAAGGTCTAAAAAAAATGGTGTGACCAAGATAATAATCAGTAGCCAGTCCGACAAGATTGTTAGATTTGGAACAACAAGGGCTCTCAAGGTAGGGTATCTAACTCAAGAAGCGTACTGGTACTTCTTCAGAGTTCTTGCGTTCGGGAGCATGGACCCCGAGGACGAACCGGAGCTCGTGTCGTTGGCAATGGAGATCGCCGCGTCCCTGAACTGTTCCTTCATTCTCGGAAACGTCATAGCTAGGATGCTGAGAGATAATGTCAGTGCAGAGTTCTGGCGAATGGCATTGTCATGTTTCAAAGAGGTGAACAAGAGTATCAATTCAATTCGGTGCGCATCATCCTGTCAGTCCTAAGCAAGACAGGGGGAAGAAACTACTTCCCAAGTTGAATGGCTCTAAGGAATATTGCACCATTTTTAATGGGTACCAGATAGTTTCTGCTCAGGATGAAGCTCCGACGATAACTGTTCAAGATGTTTTCTTGGGGGGTAGTATTGTGCTTCATGGGAAATCTGATGTCTTCGCATGGAGATCTACGATACCACCTTACTGTAGCTACACTTTAAGCTGTGAGATTATTCATGTGGTATCCTGAAGAAGGCGTACGTCATTCCCAAGAGCAGTCGCCGATTCCCTTCTTGAAGATGGGTTGTAGAGTGTTTCTGTATAAATGCGATGTGTGCTATATGTAAACTATCTCTGAAAACAATTTTTGTGAGCATCTATAGCAGTGGTTTTTCAAGACACACAGCCCTATATATATCATATTTTTTTTTTCTAAACAAGGTCTCTAAAAGAGCTCTTTTACAGTGCTTGGAAAAGTACCCAGATACTTTTAGGTACTTTCAAATTTTTTTATTTATAAGTAATTAATTCAGAAATATATTACAATGGGTATTTTAATAATTAGAGTTGTATCTACATTATGGGCTGATTCAATGGGTATTAACAAAGCCCAACCCAACAACAGACTCATCTGCATCCTGTGCTCCAGTCCTCACGTAGCTGTGAGAAGGAGACCGACGCCGGGATAAGGACGCCGACGCCTCCACCGCCGCATCCACCGCCGCCCGGTTAGGTCCCCAGCCACCTGCGCCCGCCGGCCTACCCTACCCCCGACCGCCGCGCTTTTCGCCGCCGCCTGCCCTGCCATTAATGATGTTTTGAAAGATCTCTCACAAATTTATTTGACATTTGGTTAGCAGTCTAGTAGTCTACTAGAGGAAAGCAACTGGAGACACGAGTTGCACCTCACCAGAACGTTGCGGATAGTTTATCTATCGCCTCACCGTGTGCGAGAAGTTTAGCATCAAGTTTATGCTCTAATAAGGACATGAATTGTCTACCACACAAATGCAAGGATTCAAATAGGTGAAGCATACCTCGATGAAGCAGACATGAAAGAGAAGTCTAAGAAGCTCGACGGCTTGAGGATATCCCACAGCTCAAAGGGATGGTGGTCCTGACGAAGCATTGCATGTGGGGCCTAGCATCGCTCGACGCCCTCTGTGCCATGGCCCATGGCTGCTGCGAGCTGGGTCACTGCAGCGCCCGCGCCCGTGCTGGCCGATGTTGTGCGCTCTGGCCGTCCCGGACACCCAACTGCTCATAAGCCGCCCGTCTCTAGCAGCGGGTGAGCCACCCGATGCGGATGCGCGCTCCAGGCCATCACGCTCCTGTGCTCTACTCCTCAGGCCGCCACCGGACGCCCCGCCCGCCCGGCCGTGCCGTGCAGCCTCGACCCGGTCGGCGGTGAGGCGGCTCAGCGAGGTTGTTGTCGGGCACAGCCTTCTGGTCGTCCTTCTTGTCGTCCAACGTGTGCTCGAGCGGACTACCCACCGCACCGGCTCCTGCTCCGATCCTCGCCACCACCAATCGCCCACGACTCCTTAGGCCGCCATCAGCTGCTGCGCTGCCTGGCCGCGCGCCCGCCACCGGCTGGCCTGCACCCACCCCCGACCCCACGGGCCCTCCTCCCTGCTGCCCGGCACCAGCAGACATGGCGGTGGTGTGTGGGAACGGAGCGAAGGGGCAATGCCACAAAGGACTCAGCGCCTCCGGCGCAAGAGAGAGCAGGTGAGGGAAGAGGCGAGCCATGGCGAGGCACATCAAATTGCGGCTCCGGTGCAAGAGAGAGCAGGTGAGGGTGGGGAGGCGCAACCATGGCGATGGGGTTCAGATGCGCAGCCATGGCGGGCGAAAAAAGAACGGATACTCCCATTCAGATGGGCTGTCCGGGTATGAATCCCAGCCCAACAGTTAACCTAAAATGACTGATTTAGCCACATATTTTTGTACTGGCCCCACCTATTTTAGATACTACCTCTCACCTATTTAGTACCTCGAGGTACTTTCAGTTAGGTACCTCTTATTTCTGCACTGTTTGATCTTGTCCAATGGATGGCTCGTGTTTTTTTCCAACCATTATAAAATTCCTCTAAAACCAACTAATGACCTAAGTTTTAAACAAGGTCCTGTCTCTCGTCGGAGGGTAAGGATTAAGGTGCCGCCTTCTCCTTGCCCTCGGAGAGTTTGCCGATGAAGAAAGATATGGATCGGCTGGCGATCGATCTCGCCCAGAAAAGCAGACAAAGTGACCTCCATTTTTTTTATTAATAATCAGACTTAGCTTGATCAGTGGCGGAAGGGGACAATAATAATGCACCTCCAGAACTCATAGTCTCCTACGGGCGGCGGCAACGGGGCAAGCGAGCGGTTGAGAGCACGCGCGCTTACAAGTCGTCGACGCGGACGCCCGCGTCGCTTCACTTGAGTCTTGACCTGTGTTAACTCTGTCCGAGTAAAAAAACCTCCAGAATTCCTAATCAGTGGCGGAGACAGGACCACGGCAGGACACGCTGCTTGCGTGGAGAAATTCTGAAATTTCACAGGTGGAATTGAACGGCAATAGCACTCAATAAAATAATGGTGTACTAGGACAAGAGAAGCTTGACCGACCCGGACCATTCCCATCGTTGACTGACTGGGCCATTTACTGTACGCGTTCCTGTGCAGACAGACCTGTTGAACTGTTGGTCACTACTGATCAGTCATGAAGTCTAGTACTCCTTGACATTTTGGTGAAAGTTTTTTTTTTTTTACAGTATCTTGCACAGCTGGAGCTAGTCTCCTGATCGTGTCCACGAAACCAGAAAGCACCACGTCTCCACCCAATTGCTTGGCTACTCTCCATTATTGCAGCAGCCTAGAACACTGTCGGTGAAAGTTCACAACCATATACGAAACCATTCCCCTTGCAATTCAAATCCCAATCCCAGCTTCTCAATTTGCAGAGACGTCGCAGATCTCTGGAAAGCAACAAGTTCTCTTGCAAGGAGCCTCAAGCAGTTCTCCAACTCCGGTGGCCGTAACAGCTGACTGCCTCACGCCGACAAGTGCCTGAGTAAGCCAAGAATTGTTCGTCGATCGTTTCGAAGATGGATGGGGCACTAGCCAGTGCTTCAACAGGGGTGATGAACTCCCTGCTCGCCAAGCTCTCTGCAATGGTTGAGGGGGAGTACGAGCTCCTTGGAGCCACCAACTCCGACATCGCTTTTCTGAGGAGCGAGCTGAGCAGCATGAACGCCCTGCTTGAGAAGCTGGCAGCAGCGGAGAAACTTGACGTGCAGGTACAGGTTTGGAGGGACAACATACGCGAGCTCAGCTACGACATCGAAGATTGCATTGACATCTTCATGCAGAAGCTCAACCATGGCGACGCCGCCAACGCCAAGGCAGGTAATTTTGTTAAGAGGATAATTGGTAAGGTTAGAAATCTATGGTCAGGCTACCAGATCGCTAGCCAGATTCACGAGCTCAAGGCTCGTGTGGTCGAGGAGAGCGAGCGTCGCTTGAGATACAAGTGCGACGAATCGATCTCCGTCGCCGGCAAGGTGGAGATCGATCCACGGTTGCCAGCGCTGTATGTGGAAGCAGAGAAGCTTGTTGCCATCGACGGTCCATGCAGAATCTCATGGATTGGTTGATGAAAGACGACTCGACGCAACAACAGCTTAAAGTGGTGTCTATTGTGGGTTTTGGTGGCCTTGGAAAAACTACTCTTAGCAAACCAAGTGTATCACAGAATCAAAAGCCAATTTGATCGTGCAGCTTTTGTACCAGTTTCGCGAAGTCCTATCATAAAGAAGATACTCCATGATCTGCTTACAGAACTGGGTAGTAGTAAGATTCATGCATCAGACGATGATGAGCGGCAACTCATAAATAATGTCAGAGCATACCTACAAGATAAAAGGTAAGCATGAAAACATCAGCTTTATGATCAATATTTACAATAAGCCGGTAGTGGTATAGTTGAATTTATATTTATGGTTCTGTTGTGCATCTGCAATAACTAAGTGTCTATACAATCATATATACTAGGAATGGAAATTTTTTTACTCGATCAATCTTGTGAAACTAATGCCATTGCCATTCAAATAGGTACTTAATCATTGTTGATGATATCTGGAGCACAGTTGCATGGGAATTTGTGAAGTCTGCTTTACCTGAGAATAAATTGCGTAGTAGAATAATAACTACTACAAGACATTCTGATGTAGCCAGATCATGCTGCTCAAGTTATGAAGGATATATTCACAACATGCAGCCTCTAAGTGACCAGGACTCCTCAATGCTGTTTTATAACAGAGTTTTTCAAAGGCAGGACTGCTGCCCGCCTCATCTACAAGAAGTCTCTCTGTCAATAATAGAAAGATGTCATGGTCTGCCACTAGCTATAAATACTGTAGCTAGTTTGTTAGCTAGCAGATCAAATGATATAGAGCAATGGGAGCAAGTTCGAGATTCTATGGTTTCTGGACTTCATTCACAACTAGTTCGAGATATACTTTTGCTTAGCTACTATGATCTTCCACATCATCTGAAGTCCTGCTTCTTGTATCTTTGTATATTTCCAGAGGACTGTAAGATTGATAGAGAAAAGCTAGTATGGAGATGGATAGCTGAGGGGTTCATCACAAATGAAACTGGACAAACATTGGATCAAACAGGAGACAACTACTTTAATGATCTTATCAACAGAAGCTTGATACAACCTAGTGATATAATGTATGATGGGATGGCTAGAGCCTGCCGACTCCATGATATGGTGCTTGATCTTATCATTTCACTTTCCACAGAGCAGAACTTTGTCACAGTGGTAGAGGGAGAGGGGGAGGTTTATAAATGTTCCGCTAATAAGATTCGCCGGCTCTCTCTCCTATCCAGCTTTTTGGAAGATGATGTACTGCAGCAGATTATGAACAAGTGCTCACAGGTTCGTTCACTGATTAGGTTCCACGTGGCACATAAAGAAGCCCCTCGTCTGCCAATATTTCATTCTTTAAGAGTATTGGTTCTACGATGTAGATGTGAAAACCTTGGTATTGGTAACCACCACATCAAAAGTCTTGGGAGCTCTTTGCAATTGAAGTACCTGGAAATAGGTTGTCCTAGTATTACTGAGCTTCCAGATAACATTGGAGACCTGCAGTATTTACAGACATTGGACATACATGGCAGCAAAATTGACAGATTACCAAGAACCATAGGCAATTTGAAGAACCTGGTGCGTCTACTAGTTGATTTTAACATAGAACTGCCAGATGAGATTGGTAGCCTGCAATCGTTACGAATGCTGTCACATGCTTACTCATACGACTCTCTGAACTTTTTGGAGCAGCTTAGGCGTTTGACTAATTTAAGGGTCCTTCACATAAGACTGCATGGCAGCAGTGAACTTGATGATCATGGCATGCAGAAGTATCAAGAAGCTTTGGAGTTATCTCTCACTGTACTGGGTAAACACGGTCTTCAGTCACTCGAGATTGACACTGATGATTACTCGACAAGTAGACTGATGGATCTATTGTGCTGCAATACTACATCTCTGCGAAAGCTGTGCAATCAAAGTCACCTTAGTAGACTTCCAAAGGGAATGCAGTGTCTAGTGAATCTTGCCCATCTTGAGATCTGTGTCACCTGCATCAAACAGGAAGATTTCTGCATCCTTGGTGCCATTCCAACGCTGCTCTATGCCATGCTGACTTCACTGGAAGCACCAATAGAAAGGCTTAGTTTCGGCCGCCAACAGTTTTGTTGCCTTAAGGAGTTTATTTTCAGGTCCTGTGGGGAAGGTGGGCTGAGGATGGTGGCAGAACAGGAAGCTATGCCAGAGCTTCGAAGTTTGCGGCTTAATTTTAGAGCAAAGGAAACAGAATCCAAGACAGGTTTTGAGTTCAACTTTGTACACCTTGCAAACCTGGAGGATATCATCGCCACAATTGACTGTCACATGGCCACTAGAAGCAGTGTAGAGGCTGCAGAAGCTACCATCAGGAACACAGGTAACATCCATCCGGGACATCCCACACTACAAATTGCAAGAGTTAGGGAGTACAGTACGGTAGAGGATGAGGACAGGAGGGAAATGGTTCCGGAAGGTGGCACAACATACAACAATGAGGTTCAGCAAAAGCACTCAAGAAAACGCAAGTGCTGCGAGGGCCTACTGCCATACTAGTGGAAGAAAAGCTATCAGCGTTTCATCACTGTCGTGTTCCATTCTATCATCATGTAGCATGATTAGCTACAATCTATCATCAATTATTTAGGTGCATATTCTTGCTAATCTTTAGGGATCAATGGTCAATTGGTCATCATTGTCGCTATGACTGCATTTGTGGTTAATTATTTTTACCATAGATAGGCGACATGTTTGTTAATAATAAAACTTCTGTGATCAGAACCAAAATGTCAGTCATATAAGTCCGGAATATGTTCATCATGTTTTCTTTGAACGTGATGTTGCCTAACAATGTTGGGTTGTCATTTCTGAAGCAGTTAGTTTAAATTTAGGAGAAAGCATGTTCAATATAGGCAAATTTTGGCTCAACAATAAAAACCAAATTTAGGAGAAAGCATGTTCAATATAGGCAAATTTTGGCTCAACAATAAAAACCACAGTGTGTTGAATATGATTTCCTGCAAGCCACACTACAGAACCACCACCATCCAACGTTCTCTCTCCTTTACGTGGAAGTCCGAGGCTACGTGGCACTATGAGGCTAACATCCTTGTCACTGCGTTGGGCATGGCCTAAGTAGAAGTTATACTGCCTCATTCGTATCCTCTAATTACCTCCATATACGATGTTGGCACATAGCAGAGCTAGCACCAGGCATTCCCAAAACCAATCAAGCACATTCATTTGTCATTTTCCTTTTTCCCTTTGAAGGACCGGAGGGCCGAGGGTTGAATGGGAGGGAACCAAACAAAATTTCTTTCAAAATGACTGTTGTCCCAAACAGCCCTCAAGTAAAACACTGAACACTGTAAATGTGATGCTCTCAAACTAACCAGTGGCTAGATATTCACTATAGGAACACAGTAGAAAATATCACAGCGACGCAAAACACTCACAACACTGAAAAAACTCAAAAACACGAAAATGGTGCTCTCAACCAGCGACAGAGCCAGCGGTGGGGCTAGGGGGGCTTGAGCCCCTCCTACGGCCGCCAGAGCAGTGGAGCTGGCAGCCAGGCAAGCTGGGAGCGGCCGAGCGGCAGCAGGCGGTAGCCCCGGCAGGCACGACGGGCGGTCGAGCGCTCCGTCCCTGCTCTCAACTTCAATGAAAATGAGGTAAGAGCCCATGTCTAAATTCTCTAAGCCAACTGGTGAAAAGCTATTGGTCACTAAAGAAAGCTTATGGAATAAACGGCACGCAACACGGACCAACAGAACTCCAAATGCATGCAAAACACCTTAGCTGAGAAAGGTTGCCGACCCCTTAATTAAACATGTTTAGCCACTGTCGCGAAAACAAAATGTAATTTTCATAGGAATAGTTAGCCGGCTAATACACTATTAATTTAGGCTCCATTTAGATTCACTATCTCATAATAGTTAGCCGGCTAATACACTATTATCTGATTTGATCCAGCTAGTGAGATAATCGTTATCTAAAAGTTCAGCTTAATTACTACTTAATCAATACTCCATCCATCCCAAATTATAAAATATTTTGGTATTTTTAGATTCTTAGCTTTTACTATGAATCATAAGTCTAGATGCGTTCTAAAAGTTATGAATCTAGAAAAGTCAAAATGTCTTATAATTTAGGATAAGAAGTACCTGTTTGGGTCGTAAAAAGATAATTTTTAACACATAACTACTATCTATCATGATCCAAACATAGCCTTTAACAGCTAAAAATTAGTCCTACTGCATCCAAACAAGAGAGCTAAAAGATAAGCTATTTTTTCGGCGAGTCTCCACTTAGTTGTTAGCTAATTAAAATCAGTCTTAGTGCATCCAAACAATAGGCATGCCCGTTCAACCGGATCACACCGTCCACCCTTGCATCCGAAGTCATGAGCTTGATGGCACGAAACCTCGCTTTCACGCCTCCGCTACCGTGTGAAAGCTCCACTGCCGAACTACGCCGCACGCTCCAGCTCCAGACCTCACACCATGGCGGATCGAGGTCCTAGCACTACCTGCTTCTCTCCAGTGACCACATGTGCCTCCCAACGGACGTCCGTGCGTCCCCATCTGCACGCTCAGGAGCTCAAGCAAGTAGGCATGGCTGAGTGGTCGAAGAGGAAGAAGGCGTGGACGGGAGCTCGAGGAAGAATGCTGACAAAGAAGAAGATAGTGAGATGACGAAGTCAAGAAGAGACCGTGGCGCTTGGAGACAAGCCCATCCC
The DNA here is from genome assembly GCA_015844335.1 of Chrysopogon serrulatus. Lineage (NCBI taxonomy): Eukaryota > Viridiplantae > Streptophyta > Magnoliopsida > Poales > Poaceae > Chrysopogon > Chrysopogon serrulatus. The sequence continues at coordinate 39,716 of JADLZL010001299.1, forward strand.
CTCAATTTTGAGCGACGGGGGCGACCTAGATGTGAACCAATATTAACCTGGGGGATGAGCTGTGGCAGAACCGCCTAAATTAATACACTCACAAGAGTACTTGTCTTCCATTAGACACTAAGTACTCAAGGGAGCGCACTAATTTAGCCGATTCCGTCGAGCACACCCAACAGGAGAACTCGAAAATCCACAGTTTTCAACAGGATCATAAATAAGGGAATAAAGCTTACAACATTCTTACCATTTCATACATCACATGCTTATATTAAATCAGAGTATTATATGACAGCGGAAAGAATAACTATAGTGTAGCAAAATGAAAGTTGATTCATTTTAAGTTTACATGTTGCATTTGGTAACACCTAATCATTATTGTAGTGGAAATAGAAATTTATTTAATTACAAGTGATAGCAACACTATAGACCTTTTCTTTATAAAATCATTTGATGAAGGTTGAAAATAAGACTACTATCGCAGCGTAATTGGAATTCCTCGCTGAGCCCACCAGGAGGTATCCACACACAAGAGTTAGCAACTAGCACCACTTGTCACCTGCAACAGGGGAATAAAACCCTGAGTACTCAATTGTACTCAGCAAGACTTACCCGACAGGAGGAAATAAAATAACTCCAAAGATATGCAAAGCCTATTTGGCTTGCTGGTTTATATTGCAGGAAACATTACTACTAGTGCATCCTTATATTCAAAGTTTTAGCAGTCAGGATTAGTTCATTAGCTAACCATTTTAGGTAAGCACCTATGCTACTTTCAAGCAAGTGGTAAGCAATCAGAATATCTTTTATTCATCTCCATATTATTCATGCTAGAACCATATTCCAGTTCTTACGGCGATGCTAGAATCAATGTAGCCCAATTTGGTACCCCAAGACACACCCTCGTCGTATCCTAGACACGGGACGAGAATAACTTGCTTTCTCTTCGGGGCTCCGGTCCCCGCCCTAATTCTGGGACTCAAGCTCTCGACATGCCTGGCCATGTAATACGGTGCAAGGACCTCCAAGCCCAATATACCACCCTATACAGTCGGACGGAAAACGGAACCCAAGATAAGAGAGAGCAAGCCTTATCCCATAAACAAGTATGTGTTCGGGATAAGGAGATCGTGACTTGACCATAACCCTTAGCAACGATCGGTCCTTTCGACACAGGCGGGACAACGCAACTAGAGCCCCCGTTGCCCAACAAACCAACGCCCATCCACGGTCCATAATACCGCCCCGTCCCGGTCTCCATTTATTTTCCATATATAATCCATGTGATAGTATGATATATAAACGAGTGACAGGAAATCAGGACCGAAGTCCTATAGCATGGCAATCTACCATCCTGTCATACTAGTAAAACTCATAGGGTAAGGTCCCTCCATATAGGATTTAGAAGTCGTTTAGGACATGATTGTGCATACCAAGAAGTGATTAAACCCTATTAAATATAGTTGTGGGTGCACTTTAAAGAGAAGCATTCACCATTCAGTTGGTTTACTGCAGTGAGGGCTGGCGCCCCAAGGCCATAAACAAGTATGTGTTTGCTTGATTTTGCAATCAAAAGAAATTTATAAGACAAACACTTTGCATCGGGGACCCGAGCTTTGAAAATCAACCAGGGCCAAATATAAAAAACTCTCGGTCACTTTTAATCGAACCCGAAACAAAACTGCGCGGACAACGTCGACGGCGGGAGGCCTCGTCGTGGCTGTTTGTTTGCATGCCGCGAAGTTGCTTGCATGAGCAAACCTCTTTTAACGCCCATCGTTTTTGTTGGTCCATAATAGTCCGAACCTCCTTTGACTCCGGTGGGGCTCCATTTATTTTCCATATATAATCCATGTGATAGTATGATATATAAACCTATCTCTCGGGAGAGGAATGATGAAGGCGAAGCGTGCAGCAAATCAAGGCGGGCGCGACTTTGACACAAGCAACGAGAAGTCCTATAGCATGGCAATCTACGAAACGGTGTTTAAAAGGGGCAAACATGTCATTTACTAGTAAGACTCATCGATCATCCGAGCGACATGTAAAAAGCGATATGGAGGGATATATATGCAAGTGGGTTTCATTCAACTCCTCAAAACTTAATGCAACATATATATTGTAAAGTTTAGAATAGGTAAAAGATAACCAAAGTTAGTATTCCATCTTTGCAACAAGTCCACCATGATGCCATCATCCATGTCAAACACCAAGTCATCCTCTGGTTGCATCGATCCATCATCGTTCCTATTATGATATGCAACGATGCGGCGTATGAATGCAACAGGAAATACACGCGATATATTTAAGTGATGGCAACAACAACTCTTAAAATAACACACATACAAACTAAGCTAACAGCTAGCTCTAATGGCTAACATCATTAACTTAGCAACCTCTTCAACGAGCAAAGTGCTAACTCATCCTGACAAGCGCCTAAACTTATAAATCAATATTACGCTTTTATTCCTTTTATGCTTGGTGGATATTTAGCTACTCTAGTAACGGTCTATTCTTGGAGCTACAAAATTTACAGAGAGCACATAATAATAATACAATGAAGCTACTGCATAAATTTCAGAGCTAGAGCTATCATCAAAATGCCATGATAAATCATTTTCTAAACGGATTTATTAAAGACAAGCATATTAGGGCAATTAATACAAACTAGAAATATAACAGAACTTCCTAAAAAAATTACACCAACAGATATATCATGATTTTAGAAAGCTAACAAAATTGGTTTCACAATTTTTGGATTTTTCTTCTATTTTATATGAATTAACAAAGATCAGCCCAGCAACTAAATTGGAAAACTAATTCTAAATTGCTTCGGAAAAAGAAAGGGCAAAACGGCCCGGCTCGGCCCAACTTGGGCACGGCCCAAGCGCGAAGGCGGCCCGCGGCGGGAGAGCCCACGCGCTCGCTGGCAGTTTTGCAAAAAGAACCCCAGACTTCCAACTAAACGCTCTAGCACTATTGTCACTATTGCACAAGACTCAAGCTTTGCATCGAGCACCCTACACAGACTCGTCTTTGCAACGCACCGGTCCTGGACCGGGGGCGCGACGGCGCGGCACGCAGCACGACTCGCGACAGCTTGGCCGGGCGGCGGAGGACTCGCCGGCGGCTGCGGAGTGGTCGAAAGCCTAATCCTAGGCTTCGCGCATTCCTAGGAGCTACTAGCGGACGCGCGGAGCCTCGGAGCATGGCCAGCTACGGGGGCGGCCAACTCCGCGCGGTTCACGGCGATGGCGGCAGGGTTCCGGCCATGGAGAGTGGCAACGAATAAGGTGGAAGGGCGGCTGAGCATAAGGAGCTTACCCCGGACTCAAGTATAGTGATGGTCGGGTGGAGGGAGGCCGAGGAAACCTGGCCACGTGCGCGCAGTGAGGTCAGCGATGCTCCGTGGCTGGCACGGCCGCGTCACCGGCCGGACGGCTGTGGTATAGATTAAGGCGTGAGCATGAGCTATAGCAGTACTTGGCGAGTCTAGTGGTGAGGTTTGATTGACTTCTACCAGAGTGCATGTGTTCACCCCCGACTTCTCTTGGTCCTCGGCGGAAACTGGCCGGCGGTGAGAAATTCGCCAAATTGGCAGTCGACGGTGAGTGATCGGGGTTTATGTGGCACGGAAGGCTAGACAACTTCCATGCCAAGCCAGGGACGCGGGCAATTGGACCGCAATGCTGCGAACAGCGCGAATTTGAAGGAGGCGGAGAGGTGCGTGTCGACTGGGCGCAACGTGGAGACGACGTCGGTGTCTCGGTCAAGGCGAGAGAGAGAGAGAGAGAGAGAGAGAGAGAGAGAGAGAGAGAGGAGAGAGATGTGCAGCGGCCAGCACCTTGACGTGTCGCGTACGCTCGGGCAGGGTGTCCACGCCTTAATGGCGTTCGGGCGTGCACGGCAGTGAGAAGCAGCGCGGGGCAGCGACGCAGAGCCGAGCGCGGCCCGTACGCGCGTGAGGACGAGCAACAGCGCGACGTGCCCGCGGAGACAGGCAGCGCAGCACAGCAGGACCTGCCCGCAGCGCGTCCCAGCGGGGACGACGCGGTACAGCAGCGACCCGGGGTCCCCTGGCCATGGTCACGCCACGACGGCACGGGGACAGGGTGACCGTGCCCACCGTGACGAGCGACCAGACGAGGTGCTGTGCACGAGTTTTAAAGCGCCCACAAAACCTGACCGGCTGGGTGAAACACTAAACCAACTTCACTACACCGAAGGTGGTACATCAGGCTACCAAGAGGAGCTAAAACATGCCACTACTCTTAGGCTGGGTTTTGCAGGAAACTGATGCCAACATGGCACTGCTAGCCAGTTTTCCAGACTTAGGAAATTCTAAGCTAAGCTGAAAATTCTAAGCTAAGCTGAAATCAATTTCAAGTTCCAATTTCAAGTTACTGAAAAGGATAGCTACCCACATTATTTTGCATTACCACAAGTTGCATTGCAATCTACAAAGATTGTACTTCAAACTTTATTTAAGCATCACATACAAGTTATATATTACTTTTGCTTAATAAAAATTGATCTTGAACCTTAAGTGATATAAAAGAGCAATAGAAACTAGCTTGCGGTTAATAATTTTATTAGCATTTCTAGGTTGCAAACAATTAACTACACACTTCAACACATGCATTAACATAAAATGATGATGCTTATGAGATGATTTGACAACGGTTTAAGTTGTGTTACATGAGCGGATGCACGGGATGGACTAGGGGGGCTGTAGCCTCTCCCAAGAGCCTAATTTTATTTTTAAACACTATACAAATTAGTCTTAAATAACTATTAATCTATAGATTTGGCTCTAAATCTTTATAATTTAGCCCCCCCAGTTTGTCATCCTAGATCCGGATGGACCCATCCTTCGTCGTCAGTCCTGTTCGTCGTTACCCAACCAAACAACCAAACACCGATAAAATAGGTTCCCCCTCTCTTGTCCTCGGCGATCCTTGTAACCAACCAAAAGGTACAACTTTACCGGTACGCTCTAGACCTAAAACTTCTGCCCGTTGTTTCCTTAGCAACATTTTGTTTTTTTCTTTTTGATTTGAAAGAACAGGTTTTTTTTTTGTTTTGAGGAACTTTTGAAAGAACAGTCGTGTTCTAGAAAAAAAAATAATGATGCACATCCAGTCCAGAGTCGAGACCGTGAGTTTCATGGGTCGTAAGAGGGCCCGTTGGGCCGTTTGGACAAAGCCGTTGGGGTCCGGATACCCCTCGCCTCCCTTCGCCGCCCTAGTTCCCCGTCCTCAGAATTGTCTTGTCGTTCCCTCCGCCGCCGCCATATCTTCCCGCGAGCGGGGCGCTAGCAGCCGCCTCCGCCAACACCGAACGGCTTCGCCGTCTCATCTGAGCCTAGCTCGCCGGCAACCGCCGCCCGCGATGGAGGCGCTCCGTACCGCGGAGGCGGAGCTCACGGTGTACGTGCACCCCTCCAACGCCAAGCGCGTCCGCCACGCCGTCTCCCGCCAGCTCAGCTCGCTCCTCTTCACGTGCGTGCGCTCTCCTTCCCTCTCTCTCTCCCCGTCCATCTCCCTATTTCGACCCTATGCGTCTCGCGAAGCTCGTAGTTCTGCGCATTAGGATTCGAATCGATCTAATTTGAAGCGATGGCGATTTTGTTACAGCAGAAAGGCGCGGAATTTGTGGTGGTTGGGGGTTGTGTTGGGTGGGTAGTGTCGCTTTTTTGCTGCTAAGGGTTTGAGTTCCGAGCCAAATCGATAGGTGTCGAGTCGCCGGAGAGATTATGCCCTTGTTTTCCGTCACATTCCTCTTGTCACTTTTGGCAAGTTTGAAACTTTGAATATTGTTTGAGCAGAATTTCTTGCCACTTTCGAGCTGCCACAAGTTTTTTTTGTAGAAGTTTGAATATTTTTTGAGCAATTTCTTGCAACTTTTGAGCTGCCGTAAAGCTTTCTGTAGCTAGTTTCATTATTGTTTGAGCAAATGTGTATGTTGCCCATTCATGCCAGGTATGAGGACCGTTTTGATGGCGTGTTGCTGACACATGAAGTTGCATTTCTTGTTGGCGAAGACCAAGAGCACAAATCCAACAATGATGAAAGTGGTGAACCCAAAGATAAAAGCGGTGAACCCAAGGATGAAAGTAGTGAGGCCAAATCTTGTGTCAAAGTCAAAGGCAAAATTATGAATGGCTTGGTACCATATTTTGGTGTCCAAGTGCATGCCAATCTTCTGCTCTTCTCTCCCCAACCGGGCATGATCCTTGGTAAGTTGGTTCGTTTTGTGAATTTGGGCACAGTTGGTTGTAGTATTTCTGTAGACAGTATACCTGATTGACTGTGTTCAGTATCAGCTCATGCCAGCTAGTACTTGGGATACTACATTATTGAAACTTTCTATCGTTACAAAGTTTTATCAATACTTTTGCTAATGATGACTGATCTGCCATCATATCTTGTGGGATGCAATAATAACTTGGCATGGTACAGATGTGAAATGCATAGCTCTGATGTTTAAATGTTTCCTAATACAGAAGGGAAGGTTGAAATGCTTGGAAAGGAGTCAATTCATGCCATTGTATTAGGGGTTTTCTCAGCGGCAATTATGTCTGAAGACATTCGTGAAAAGTTTAAATTCAAAAAGGTAAGTTATATATTGAGAAAAGGAATGTTATTTTGCTGTGATGGTTTGAGACTACACCTTTTTCTATTAGTTTATATTTGATTTGAAGGTTCCCTAGTTTCAGTAATTTATTGTTCAGGTATCAGTGCCTTCTTTTCTGTGTCCCATAAATTTTATTCAGAGCAAAGCATGGAACTGTTTGTTATCAGAATTCACAAGCATGTACTCTTTAAACATAATGTATTAAACTATGATGCCTCAAGTTTGCCTATTTATTGTAGATGGACAGCCATGACTTGTTTCTGATCTTTTAATACAGTGCAGCTTTGAAGGTTTTGACACTATTAGTGCCAACTTTAGGCCCGTTTGGCATGGCTCTAGCTTCCATTAGCTCCTAGTTCATTGTAGCAGGAGTGAGAAACATCTTCTCCTGAGAATAGCACTGTAGCTACGAGCCAAAGCTGATAGGGTGCATGCCAAATGGGGTCCTCTCTTCTAAAAAAAGGTTGACCATTTGGGGAAATGTTTTGGAGCTAACAGGTGTTTTTTACAAGTGTCGAAAGTCAAGATTCCCCTCGACATGAAACTCCAGTGAGGCTTGAATTTTTATTAAAAAAAAACTCTCCTATACTTTTTTTTTTTTGCACAACAAAATTTATGTGATGTTCTTCAGACCATTGTGAATATCAAGTTATACTGCTGAATCGTTAATTATCTTTGTTGTAAAAGACTGCACAATTGTTAATTTCATCAAAGCTAACCAGTCTCTTGAAAATGTACGCTAATATATTTTAACTTTTGCACAGAAAAGTGATGGAGGGAGATTTGTGAGCCGCACAGATAAAGAGCATGTGATTAAAAGAGGAGCAATGATAAGGTTTTCGGTCAAAAGGTATGGGCTGATCTTGTTCTCCTTTTTTGTCAGTCTAACATCGTTTTGCTCAATTTTCTCTTTTTCTGTTTGAAATAAATCATTTTTAGAAGTCAAATGCCTATAAACTTGTACATTTGTTTTTCAATGCCCGTTGTGCCGTCTATGTATGTTGCCCGTGCAGCTATGTGCCTATGTACTGTTTGACCATGTCCAGTGACCTAAAACAAGTGATTGTGTTACAGCAGCACTGTAAATGAACTTGAGCTCATCAATGTGTACATGAGAAGTGAAGTACATCACAGTTGCTGAAATGGATCGTGGATGCTCCACATTCTGAGATCAAAAAAAATTATTTATGTTTCTTATATTCATTCACAGGGTGGATACAGAAATGAATTGTCATATTACTGGATCTTTAATCCCACCTCACACTGGATGCATGCGTTGGTTGTCAGTACACGATACTGAATATGCATCAGAAATCAAAAGGTCTGGATATACAAACACATGTTTTTCATGTTACTATTAAAGTGCTATATTCTTACCCAATTTAGGATCTATTCAAGCTTTGTGATAATAAGTGTGCTGCTCAAATCTTCAGTGGTGGCAGTAGATCAATGGATAGAAGCATAAAAAATGAGCAGAATGAACAAGAACACAGAATACTCAAGAATGAAGATGGCATGGTGAAATCTGAACGGCCACACAAGTCCCGAAAGAGGCGGCACATTGAGGAATGATATTTCATTGAGGGTGTGAAGATTTTGTTTAAATACAAGAATGTATGTGAAAGTTATGTTCGCTTCAATGGTTCTGCTGCCTGTAAGCCTGTAAGGCTGTTGATGTTTATTGGGGAGAAGATGCCACTCCAGTTGGAGGTAGCCTGTTCCTGGTAGCTTCATAGAAATGTATGATGATGTAAAACAAATCAAGGGTTGCATTTGCAAATGATCACTTATTTTAACCAGTCAGTAACTGATCTCATCCAAGAAAGCAGTAGGTTTAGTGGCAAATGCCAATTCCATGTTTGAATTATAGCCCTCTGGCAGGTTGGGTGTTGTGTCCTCTTATATCCTGTAAAAGGCCTTCTCTTTCAGTTAGTCGGGGTATTTTTCTTACTCTCTTTTGGGAAACAAAAAGGAAAAGATACTGTTATCAAGGCAAATCAAAATGCAGATGACTTCAAAAGTTATTGCTGCTCTAGGCATCTAGCTGCGTGTCATCGGTATTTGAATCATTGAATGGAGCATAATTGAAAGAGTCGCACACCCAATTGAAGCATAACTGAAAGAGTTGCTACCCTAAATATAAACAATTTTTGTATCAAACAAAATCTGAAAGTTCACACCCAAAGTTTCTATGTAAAAGACGCTCTCGAACCTTCTGGCACATGCACAGGTACAACAATAATTACTTGGGAATGATTCTCTTGTCTGCTCCTTATCTACCACGACCATGGTTTCAATGAGAGGAAGATGAGGATGGTTATCAGTGGGATGATTATGCCTATGTGCGTCCATTTTCGCGTGTTTAAAAACTGCATCCTGATCGCTTTCTGGAGAAGGCTTGTTCTGGTCTGAATATGTTTCGCTGCAGATATATGACAAGTCAGAGCAATCTGAATCGTGCAAACTACAGCACTAATAATTGTGCCCGTTTGTTCTCTTCTCTTAATGAAAAATGTGAGCTGCAGGTGTTGAGAAAAACAGCAATTTATTGAGAAATCATCAATCACCACTTAGACATTTTTTCATTTGTTGTTAAAATCAAAGGAATTGAAGAGGATTGGAGGGGGTTAAAGGGGATTCTTGTCTCATCAGTTGGACTTATCAGTCATTCAAACAGTATTTTTCTCTCATACCAAACTAAGCCGGCTTATTCCACCAGCTGAACACCCCCCATTGGGATTTAATCCCTCTCAGGCCTTGTTTGTTTATCCCTCAACCTAAGAGGGTGGAGGGGATTTTAACTTGTAGGGGATCAAATCCCCCCAAACCCTTTGGTTTGGGGTGTAACCGAATAAGCCCTCAATCCCTCCCAATCCCTTTAGGTTTGAGATCAAACGAATAGGAGGATGATCTCAATGTTTCCCAGCATCTCACCTTAGAACTCCAACCAAGACAACCATGTTGAGAGTATGTTATACCTGGTATCAAGAGGAGTCCTTGAAACCTGAATGTTGAGCTATTGGTCATTCGTTACCTGCTGCAGATCCAGAAGCTTCGTCTTGTTTGCAAGAATGAATATTGTGAAGAATTTTGATTGATTGCAAGAATGTTCAGGGAATGGTTCCGAGCAAACTAAGAAAATGGCAGTGGAGGTGTGAAAGTCATGTGTCATTTAAAGGTTCTGTTGTTTGTTTATGCTTAATTACTGGGGTGAAGATGCATCTACTGTCTAAGAAACTGTCCTTCAGCATGTTCAGAAACTACTTCCTCGATTGCTTTAGAGAAATGTGCGATGATGTAGAACAAACCAAGGATTGCATCAGTAGTAGATCACTGTCTACCAAACAGTTACAGATCTCCCAAGAAACCAGAAGGTATAGGCCTTTAGTTGCACACCCCAATATATCAAATTTGAATCAAGCAAAATCTGAAAGTTCACATCCAAAGTTTCTCTTCAAAAAGAAAAAAAGAAGAAAAAGAAAACAAAGTTTCCAATGCGATGTACAGGACCATCTAGCACCTTCTGACATATGCACAGCTATAACAAGAATACTAAAGGTAATATCACCAACACCAAAATCAACAGGGGAACGATGCTTCTTGTTTGCTGCTTATTTACCCCACGACCATGGTTTCAAGGAGAGAATGACGACGAGGATGATTATCAGGAGGATGATAATGCCAATGCAAGTCCATTTTCGTGTATTCTTCTGCAGCTTCTTTGCTTTCTGAAGAAGGTTTGTTCCAGTCTGAATATGTTCAGCTGCACCAGTGACCTGAGTATATAGATATATCAAAAGTTAGAACAAACTGAATCTTGCAATAAGTACAATGCTAATAATTTTGTGGCCAGGCTGGTTCCCTTCTTTTAATGTTGAATGAAATATGTGATTTCAGGTATCAAGAAAAATAAAACTGAGTGACAAAGCATCAATCACCAGACCTGCGTCTCAATGTTGTCCAGCATCTCACCATGAGCTTCGACCAATACAGCCAAGTCGAGGAAAACCTGCATTCACGAGAATATAATACCCAGAAAAAGTGTGGAGTCCTTAACCTGAATGTTAGGAGATTCACCATTCATTACCTGCTGCAGATCAAGAAGTTTCCTCTCAATCTCTTTCACCGTGTCATGGCGCTCCTGGATCTCCTGCAGTGTGTCCAGTATCTACAAATGCAGCAAATTCACCATCCAGATTTGTCAGCATCCAGGCTAAAATTCTTGCAGTTACGTAGGCTGAAAGAATTAGTACCCTTCCTCGCCCTTGCTCCTGAATTGCTCTCTGAAAGATTTGCTCACCATCACCTGTTTCTATCAGCTTGTCGATTGTCTGAATTTTGATTCCGTGTTAGAATCACAGCACATGCAGTGCAGGTTTGCTAACAATGATAACTTGAAGTTAAGACTATTTGTATTCTCTTACCTCTTCATCAGCACGCTCGCCCGTTACTGTTTGGTAGGACATTTGCAAAAAATGAATAAAACAATTAAGCTAATAATCCAACTGAGCTGCAAACAATTGGAAGTATGTTTAAGAGTTTGAGATAACAGACCAGTGAAAACACGACGCTCCACTACATCACGATATTCCTTCTGTATTTCCTCTCGTAATGTCTAGGGACATGCACATACATCGTAGTAAAATTTACAAGCAGACATTTATAATCTTTTAAGCAGTATAAACTGACATTTTTCAGCTCCTTTTCAAGCTGTATCAGACTAAGCATTCTACAGTCACAAAATCACTGAACACACAATTTGGCTGTATATTTAGCGCCATTTCTAGTTAATAAGCGCACAAGAACTGGAATTTGAAGTTGAAAGGAGTTACCTGAAACTCCAGTATACGATCTCTCAACCTCTTTGTCAATGCACTGCAACAAGATCATCAAGCAATCAATCATATCAAGAAATAGATAAAGAAGACAAGGGCAAGCAGGAAATGATCACAGGGACCTTACATAGTGGTTGCTGTTCGGGACCGATCCACACCTGATCCCTTGCCAAATCCTGGCTTTTGTCTGTTCGCAGCATTCTGGAGAAGGGTAATCAGCACAGCGTAAGATGATGGTAAAATTTAAAAGAAGTCATTATTTATTGTCCATGTAATTACTTCTCATAGATTTGCAGGAAACAAGTGTAAAGAAGGGAGAAAACTAACATCTTTGTTCAGTTGCTCTACTTTTGATTTTGCCAGCCGTGCAATCTTTGTCACTTCATTGACATCCTTCTCCATGCGTTTTTTTACCTCTACGAGTAGCAAAGAAATCATCATTTTGTCATATAACATTTGAGGAGGAAAATATCAATGCTGTTCTACTTGCAGAAAATAAACCAATATGGTAATATCCCATATTATACCTTTCATTGCAGATGCCTTCGTGACAACTTTTGACTCCTCATTTGAGTTCTGCATAAATTGACAGTCTTTAGGTGTAGGCTAATATTGTTCAGTCAGCAAACAAGCAAAAAGCATGTAGAATAAATATATCAGACACATTTTGAAGTAATGTCATGATAGCGGCAATGGGGCATAGCGGCAGAACATAACAGTAGGCCATAATATACTGGATTTAAATAAATATAACATAAAACAACTCCAATTTGACGTTGGCAGTCACCTGAAGGTCCTTCAGTAACTTTGTCAATGTGTTGAGCAAGTTTTCAATCTCCTTGACCTGAATATTGTGGTAGCACGAAGTTTAATGCGTTAGGCTGCAACCATATTAAGTTGTTGACCACTTCTTCAGATGCTCTTTCAGGATGAGATCAACTCTGCCAGATAGAAACACACGGACCTGTTCATAGAATCCCTCAAAACCTGGCTGCGCAGAACTAGCCAGGTCAGCCTGCAACCCAAGCTCGATGTCGACATTTCCTGGGGCCTGCTCCCTTTTGCTGAGCTCAAACGAGTCCTGTCAAATTGAGATAAAAAATGATTTGCAGAATACACATCTACTGTTTCTTCACAAAACCAAAATCAAAGAGATAGCCGCCTCTTATTCTTATATACAAAGTCAAAGCAGCCAGGCAAGACTCAGAATTTGCAAAAGGTTGGAGCAGAAAAGTCCTAGGTTGCCATTTACTGTACATATCAAGATTGAAAGTTTCAAACCATGGTATTTCGTCAAGGAAACCAAGTGATCATGCCAAATCTCAAGGTACCCTTTTTTTAAGGGTAAGCTGAAATGAAAATAAAATAAAATAAAATCTCCAAACATTTCGCACTGTTTTTTTCATAGTACTACCGTTCAAGCAGAGCATGCTCTGCACAACTCGGATTTCCACGGATAGCTCCACCAGGAAGGCAGGAAGAAGACCATCAGTTGGCGCCAAACTTTTATAAAAAAAACACACACACACACACACACACACACACACATATATATACATACATACATACATACATACATACATACATACATATATATATATATATATATATATATATATATATATATATATATATATATATATATATATATATATATATATATATATATATATATATATATATATATTCTCATTGCAGCACAGCAAGTCCCAATATTCTAGATTTTCCCTAAATGGCTACACGATTAAGAATAGCAGGATGGAGCTAAGATCATCGCCTCCTGCCAAATTTCATAAATGAAATAGTACTAGCAACATCTCAAAATTTCCACAAATAGCAGGATGAGCAAGAACAGCAGGAGCAAGATTATCGATGCTCGTGGCAAATTAGGTCAAGAGAAAAAAAAAATAAATAAGTTGGCATACATGAACCGATCAAGACACCAAGGTCGATCTAGTGATAAAACCACAACCAGAACAAGACCCTCTGAAAACCCTGACTTCACAGCAAAAGCAAACCATGAACTCATTTCTTGACACGAGAAGGGAACTAGGAAAACCGCAACCAAGCGACACGCAGAGACAGCAAGAAGCGAGAACGGCGGTGGTGGTGCGCACCGTGAGAAGGTTCCGCATCCTTGTCTGCCGGCGGCGGCGCAAGAACGCACGGGATCGGCGCCGGAGAAGGCGAAATTCTTGGCAGGCGCGTGTTCCGGCCGGGCGGGGAAGGATGGTTGGTCTGCCCGGAAATTCGTTTGCGGGGGGAGGAGGAAGGACGCTTCCTCGGCAGCGGCGGCGAAGAGCGGTTGAGGCGCGTGAGAGGGGGTTTATTGGTTGGACTCTGAAGAAGAGGATTCGGCTGCGGTCTCCTCTCCTGGAAGACTTTCTAGAAGTGCTTTTTTTTTTTTTTTTTTTTTTTCCAGTTGTTTGTGGGGGCTGACTGGTGAGAGCGATGGGTGTAGCTTCGTTTGGTTTGTAGTGATATAGGGTATATTTTGTTGAGTATAGTTGTAGCTATTGTGATTTATAAATAAAAGGAAAATTTATTAGATTCTTTGTGTGAATAAATATCACAAAGTATATCTTATATACATTTGTTATGGTTAATTAGGATTCAACTATTTCTTCTTTTTTCACATAATAAAGTTTTGGTCTCTAAGTAAGCCATGTCTATTTTTTAGAAACTCTGCTCATATTTGATCAGTGGTAGTAAGACTATTTCTTCTAGCTATCATGCACAATCTGTTACTCTCCATCCTGAAATACTACTATATATATATCCAGTCGATTCTCAAATAAAACAAGGAGCCTAATAAAAGACCATAGTGCTTTTCATTAATTAGAATGGAGAAAGTAGAGTTCAGTTGTATTTTGATAGAAGTTTTGATCCTTTATATTTTTATTACAGGATGGAGGGAGTATCTATTATTTCAGGAGACTAAACAATGGTCCATAGTTATTCAGTATTTTCTTCTTGGCACCCTAGAACTACTGAGACCACAACTAACACGTGTTTCTATTTGAAATAGAGAAAGTAGTATCTTAAAACAGAGGGTCAAAGAAAGCTACATGGCCACAGTACATATACATCTCATTGCACCTTATTACTAATAGTAGATGATATAGATAAGTCGAAAGAAACAAGACGATGCTGTTTATTTATTGCATTACTTTCCTCCTAGCCAAGAGTTCTCCCATCTAGCGATGGAACCCTACATAATAAATTTCTAACGTAGGAAAAATTTCTTAGCTACGAAGGAAACACACCGATACACTCCATGTACATGGAAATAAACTGCTATGAAGTCTGGTCTCTCTTTCTCTCTCCTAGTGCGACGTGGTACATATAGGTACGGTATTCCACGCCAAGAAAAGGGCCAAATTGCCATCAGGTAATAAGAATTGCTATAATCTCTCTCGCATGATTTTAATAAGTGTATTATATATATGGCTATTGTGTTGCCCATCTAGTAGATAAAGTAGTTTAGTTTCATTCGACTAATATAGTGTCTTTCAAACATCTATTGTTTTCCTTTTATATGTAACTTTCCAAATGATAGCATTTCCATACACAGTGTTGTTGAATCGGATTCACACATATACACTTGTCATCACTTTTAAACCATAACTCATATACTACACCCTTTTTCATTTTCTCCTTCAAAAATACTCTGCAAAACAGAGGCATGGGGAGCTGTATAAAAAATAAAGAAAAAAAGAGAGAAGAGAAAAAAAGGAAAAAAAAGGGAATGAGAACCATTGTCAAATGTCCAAACGTTCCAAAGAAAGGGATATCTATCAAAACAAGAAGCTCGTCAATCCTAGACCATATCCATCAACAAGTCCTCTAAATGTGTTTGATACACATCCTTGCGCATGAGGCCATTCTATCCCACCCTTAACATTTCTATTCTGATGAACGAAACAAGAAAGGCGCAATCTTCGATAGGAATAATATTTGGCCTAACAATATGCACAGTATATACGCAAACTTTCTTTATCCACTTGAGGGACACAAAGTCTATAGGTTGTATGGGAAGAGAATGGCAATTGTCCATTGGCGAGGATGAAAAATAACCACCTGAGTGACCTAAGAGTACTACTTAATGATTATAGTGAGCTAGAGATGTCTTTTTTGAATAATATCAGAACTGTAAGCATGCTTAGAAGGGGAGGAAAGCTATGTCTTCAGTCCAGCTATTCCATTCCTTAACCATGCATGAAAGGCAAGCGTGATAGCCACTTCAAACCCCACAGCCTTTATATCTTGCAAAGTTGCATCAAGTTCACTTTAAGTTTTGTTCAATCCTTTATCCTTAATTACTAACCTGTAGCACCTTGGTTTTAAGAAAAAAACCAGATACACATCACATGTGAGCCTAGAAAGTTAAATCATAGATATGACTACAAATAAGAGTAACATCAAAAGGCAATGCTTAACATAAAACGTACTTCATACTAGAATACTACAACCTTAAGTGTAAACAATAGAAATACACTCCGATCTTTAGTTGAAGACTCCCATAGGAATAGTTGACTGGTTGATCACAAACCTAACTCTTTCAACCCCTAGCAAACTAGTAACCATCTAGGATTTTTCTAAAGAATTAAAAAGTAAAGAAAAGCTTAAGTACATACTCAGCAATATAAGATAGGGTTATGAGGCTCAAAATGCATAACACGGGTTCACAGCGATTAGCACTATTAATGAGTCACAATTTTAACGTTAATCGCATCAATAAATGGACAATATTTTGTGAGTTCTGTTAGGCTGCTTGTGTCTATGAGTATGACAGATATATTAGTTTTTCACTCTGCGAATGTTGTATATCTTTACCCATAAGCCGTGATTTGCCCTTTCGCCTGATCAAGGTAGATAGCTTCTTGGTCCACTTCCAAGGAAGGTCGATAGGGTTCACTATGAAGGCTTTCAAAGATTTTTCTAACAAGTTAGTAGCGACTAGGTTTTCCATACACATACGGACAGAGGCCATACTATTCCTGACTCAGTGAGCCTCTTTTGCATCTTTCGATAACCACAACTAGCTAGAAAGGTCCTCCTACTTGATTAAAACTAGAGCCATGTAGCACTTCTGATTGTATCGTAAGTCCTAGCTTTTGCTAACAGATAAGTGCTTAGGGAGGACAGCAGTATCGTGTAAAAAGCTAGATAGCTCTCACCCTCAATTCATATTGCTTTAAACATCATTTAATCTTGTTGCATAAAACTATTAATCAAGATTTGTTCATGTATTGAGTCAAGCACTAGCAAAGTAATACCTATATGCAATAAACCCACAGGTATCAAAGTATAAGATGGCAATAAACTAGAATATCTTTACGGGTAATAAAATAGACACATGCATATGATTAAGTGATTAATGATGAATAGGATAATAAAGTAGATCCCATGTTACTTTCCTTGGTTAAAAGGCTCATGTTGATCCCATTCCCGTCAACAAAGAGCTCCTAGTCACTAATGTATTGCTCATCGTCTGTACTTGACCAACACAATAACATTCAGTATACTAACAGTATAAAAATAATGTAAAAAGTTTATAAAATGAGTCTATGTCTTTCTTTGAACACAAGGACACAATATCTAATTTAAAACGAATAAGTTATGAATCAAACAAGATTTTAGGTAGGAAACTTAATAATTTAAATCTAGATATTAAACCATAATTTTTAAAAAGTTATAAATATGATCAATAGTGGTATAAATATATAGATTACCTAATTACAAACTTAACAAAACTTGAACGTATCTAAAATGGAGATTTTATAAGTAAAATAAGTCCAATGACAATTTTGAAATTAAAAGATCTAATTTACGCTTTTGAAGCTGAGAAAACATACTTTGGATCCAAGCAGGGCAGGTTTGCGCTCTCTTAAAGGGAAGACGTAGATGGATCTACATGGCCTTGATTATGTTTTTAGAAATAGAAAACTTATCTTTGTAAAGAATATCAACATACTTTGTTTACGTTTTTCCTTTAGTTTGTGTTCACAATTTCCTTTTCTTATTATCTGCCAATTAGCTAAAAGAACTTAGATATGTACTACCACAAGGCAGAACTTAATACCTTTTTAAAAAAAAAAGTGGAATAGTTATTTTGATCTTTCAACTATCATCCTAAGCTTAGTTTTATCTTCAACCTTTCAAAATGACAATTTCAATCTTCAAAACTTTTTGTTGGACTCAGTTTTAGTTTTATCCTAAAACTATCAAGTGATTGTTTTAATCCCTAACCTTTGTATTTTTTTTAGTTCAATTTCATCGTAAACTATCAAAATGTATTTTTAGTCCTTGGCTTTTCTTTTTAGCTCAAAATTGTCTCATGTCATATATAGAGTAGCGTGATGTCACGCTTGCCACTTGGTCATCTCTAGAACCACTATCAATTTGGCATGAATAGTCATCCTTGGGTACGAGTGTCCTGACATATCCCTAATCAAATTGGGTGACATACTTTTGATACATATCCATATATTTTAAAATGAATGTAAATATAGATCTCAAATCCCTCGGACATAAATAATTGGATCATTCGAATCCGTCTGTGATTTAGATATCATAATATCATAATATTCAATTGTACTTTTATTAATTTCATTTCAACAACTAAATACATGTTTTTAGCTTATGGACAAAAAACATATTGTTTTTTTTGCAATTGGTTATTAGTTAAACCCAACGCTGGAAATAGCTAAGGAAATTATTTTTTGAATCTAATGTTGCTCTAATTCATCGATGTGTTCTCAAGTCTCATTTATCTTCCACTAGCTATTTCTTTTAAAATAGAAAAAAGTCATAGCACCTAAACCAAGTATCGTAATTAAAATTCAATTGCACCATGATGTTCCTTGCAATAAACTCTTCAAAACAAGACCCCATATAGATATATTTCGATAACTTTTTTTTACAAAAATTTAAATTATTTCTAAGCAAAAACCCAATTGTACATATCATATGGATTATATGTGATCTCTCGAAACATGTATAATTTTACGAAGAAAAACTCCTAAAATTTTGAGAGGGAGATGACACTCAGGTATAATAGGGGTGAGGGTTCGGGTAAATGAGATTTAGGTGATACCTATATATATTTTCACTTGACGATCCACAAAGAACGTGCGTGGGGATTTCATCTAGTATATATAAATAATAGCATTACAAGGTATTCGGCCATTCTAAATTATAAGACTTGTTGGTTACTTAGATACTCCCTCCATCCCAAATTATAAGACGTTTAACTTTTTTTACTTCAACTTTGAGCACTCGTCTTATTCAAAAAATTTACACAAAAATAGTCAAATTTTAGTTATTTTGAAGAACTTATATTAATAAAGCAAAGTCACAGTAAAAGAAGTGATATTTTGCAAAAAATTTTGAATAAGACGAGTGGTTAAACTTGGTGCCAAAAAAGTCAAACATCTTATAATTTGGGATGGAGGGAGTACATAGTTTTAAAATAATATATTATATTATTAATGGCTACCAAAGAGTTTTTAGACTGGCCACTATTAATGTGTGTTAATCTAGTATTTTTTTTATCTCTACAAGTGTGGGCGGTGCTAGGTGGCATTTCACATAGGAAGAGTGATGAAATTGTGCTAAAAAATGTATAAGAACTAAAATGCACTTTATTAATAGTAGTTAATGGGTGAAATGAAGCTTAAAATGTAAAGTGTAAGGATAGAAAACAGACAATATAATAGTTCTGCGATGAATTTTAGCCTGAAATAAATTTTTAGAACTCAAACAAAGTTCATTAGTAATAGTCGAGAGACCTTATAAGAAAAACAAAAACTCTATAGAAGGATGGTTGCACAATTTTCGATAACTAAACCTGATCTTTCTCGAGGAAATTACTAGTAGAAAAGAAGAAAAAAAATGAGCAAACTCAGGGCTTGTTTGGTTTCTTTAGAGACTAAACTTTAAAGACTAAACTTTAGTCCTAGTGTGTTTGGTTCTAGGGACTAAAAAAACTAAAAACATATTAAAAAGAGGGTATGTCTCTCACAACTTGAACTTTTAGTCCTTTTTAATCACTCTTTGCTGACAAGCTACTAAAGTTTAGTTCTAATAAAAACGAGAATTATTTAAAAGTTTAGGGACTAAATAAAATTAAACTTTAGTATCTAAACTTTAGTAAAGATGATCCAAACATGCCATCAGTCTAACGTTTCTCGAACAAATTCAACCCCTTGCATCACGATTCCGACAGTAATCTCGGTCAGATTACCTCTCGTGCGCACCAAAATCCATCGTGGGGGAAAAAAGGGGAGGAAAAAGAGCAAAGAATCTGACCGAAACCAAGTTGCCAACTTGTTGGGACGTGGTTTCCCGTTACGCGGCGCAGCACAGCACCGCTCGATCGAGCGAACCCAGACAAACCCTTGGCGGAGCTCTCTCCGCCGCCGCGCGCTAGCCAACCTACGCTACGCCCCGCTACCCTCCGTTCCGCCGCCCGCCCGCCTCCCCACCACGCTACTGATACGGCCGTCGGCCCGTCTTCCCACCACGCTCGCGGCTCGCTTTCTTGGCAGGCGAGTCCGTCCATCCTCCGGCCCCACCCGTCGGCCGCCGGGATGGCGGCGTCGGGCGGGGATGCCCCGGAACTCGCCGGTAAGCCCCTCTCACCTCGCTCGCGGGGTGGCCTGCGCTTTATGCCCTGCGTGTGTGTGCGCGCGCGCGATCGACCGAACCCCCGGATTTCTGCGGGGTCGGATTTGTTTGCTTGCTTTGCTTGCTGCTGCTGAGCCTTACTTACGTCATCCATGGCTCGATTCGCTTAGCTGGCATCGTACGTTGTCGGTTAGCTGAACAGCTGCTACCTTGTCATACTCGTATCCATTAACTCACTAGATAGATAATTAGTTAATTACTACTCTGGTTCGTGATTTCTTGCCCTCAATTGATCATATAATCCACTCAATTTGATCTTGCACGCTGCGCTCTAGCGCCCCTGCCATTGAGGTTGGCCAATTTGGTGTCAAATTTTACATGGAGGATCCAGGGCAATTAAAAAGTGGCATGTATGGATTATTTTTTGAATGATTTTTTCACACTAGGAGCCTGTTCGGGCTCCACTTTTTCCAATTGTGTGGTTTATTTGCTGCTGGCTCAGTTTGTCATATTTTAGTAGGGAAACTGTGAAAAAAACTAAACTTTCCCCATGGAAAGGTCAATGCCATGCAGCACGCTTTTTATTTTTTGTATTAAAGGGAATTAAGGAAGTTTCTCAACTTCCAATTGAGACAGATGGGCCTTGAATGTGTACAAGCGAAAGCTTCCATGTTTACATGCTTTATACAACTTTATAAGTAGTTCCAGGTGACTTTTTGGTAACGGAGGAAAAGGGATTTTTTTTTTTACCGTAAAGGGATCAGATTCAAGTGGTTATCTACACCAAAGATTTATATTGGATGACTCATGAGTTGGCAGAAACACTTTCATCAATACCCATGATCCAGTGTTTTTAGTGTGCAGCAGCAGCACATCAATTTTTTGTGAAGCAAGTTTTGAGATGTAAAAACTCCCTAGGAGATGTTTTACAACCTTGATGCATTCACGGATAATCGATACGGCAAAAGCTTGCAAGATTCTATTTTCTTTATTATTAAATATTATTAGAATCTAGGTTTCCCAAACAAATTGTCTTGGTTTGGTTTAAACTGTTGGATTTTGGTGCTAAAATAAAAATTAAACAGTCCTAAATTATGGGGAAAAGTTCAACTTGAATGAATTGGGTTTACAAAATCTGTGCAGCCCAATTGATGTGTACGCTGGCTGTAAGAATAAATCACCATTTCCTAATGTTAACATCATATCAACTGATAATATATCTGGTCGAAGTTTCAAATCTTGGTATTGGAAAGTTAGGTGTCATCAGATCAAAACAGGTGCTTGTGATAAATCTCGGCACCAATGAGTACGCACCAGCTTATTAAACAATGGGGATTTGCTTGACTTGACCCTCCCTGTTTTCTCAACCAAAAGGAAAAAAAAGGAACCTTTTGGTGGCGGCGACGTCCCCCTTCCACTGGAGCACACCTTCATAGCCTCCTCCCCGACGGCATCCGTCCCCTCTCCCACCCCCTCCCCGGCTCACTCACTTACTTGGCAGGAGTTCCTCCTTGCCCCATTTCCTCTGCCAGGATGGCGCTGAGTGCGGATCCGTTCAGATCTGCCGGTAAGCCCTAACTCACTTGTATTGTTCGAATTTTCCGCTTGGTGTCTCTTCTTTGCTGTGAGAAATCAAACCTGAATCTTTCCTTCTATTTGATCCATCGGGTCAGCTGTGGATGGGTTTGTCTACTGCTTCTGTGGAGGACTAACCTAGCCTATGCATCGTCCATATATAGTTTGATTTTATTCTTGTTCCGTTTCAGCATGGGATCTGTGGGTCCTGTACTCCTGTTTGTGACACCATGGCGATGTGCATCTACCTAAGAGTGGTTATATGGATAGTTGATTATTTATGTGATTCTTTTTTCTTAAGAATACACTCCAAAACCTATATTTACCTAGTTTGATTGGCTACATGTTCTAGATCCATTGCCAGGAAGCAATTAATAGTCGCATTGTTGAGAATGTTTCCAGAGAAATTCAGATGGCATCTTGTTTAATTAAAAGGAATCAAATAATGTATGTTTAAATCTATGTTGGACTCAAAATGAATGTATTGTTGAAATTTTAATAATGGTTTGATCAAAGTACTTGAAACCGACTTTTGTTGGTTTAATCAGCATATGGAACTAGGAAGTTCGGTATGTGAATTAGTTCATTGAGTGTTGCTTATTCTCAAAACTCAACTATGCACTGATTGATGCTTTGTTGAGATGAAATTGGTATCCTTGACTCCAAATAGCTTGGCCTTCTGTGAGTTGACCTATGAAGGCGTTCAGGTCCTTTTAAGACAGGGAAATGTGTAGACACCTTTGTTGTTTTCCTTGAGTTAGAACATTGATCAATGACAATGTAAAGTTCATGTCTGAAAATTCTGTGGTAATATTTTTTTAAATATATTTTTCAAATGGATTCATTTACAAACACTATTCAAATTTCCATACTTCTTTATGCTGGAATGAGTCATTGCTCAAATGTTGTTCTGGCTTGGTGGATGGAGGCGCAGAGAGTGCAAACATCTACATATGAATACAATGTGTCATTAGCAGCAGGCTTTTGGGATTAATCTGATATCATGCAACGTTTAGCTGCACACTAGCAACCCAGTAGTATTTTGTCAAATGCCTGTCATTCATTGAAATGCGATTAAGCTTTGGTTTCTTTTCTTTGGCGGGTTCATCTTAAAACTCCCTCTTGATTTTTTTTTTTTTTTTTCAGCCCCTGAGTTACTTTTGACTTTGGTTAGCATCTCTTCACTGTGTTGTACACATTTCCTTGGATGACTAATACCTAAACACTGTCCCCTTTTTCTGCAGTGATAACAAATGTTTGTAATGCTGCAAGCGCACCTGAAGAAAATAGGCTTGCTGGTGACAGCAACACCATTTCAGAAAATGCACAGGAATCATTGGGTTCTTTACCAGAACAAGAATCAAATGATGCTAGTGTTAACACAGAAAAGAAAGAACCTGGCATTTCAAAATGCAAATCGGTGGAAGAAATACCAAAAACAGTGATTGTAAAGAGGTGCAAGAGCATTGATTCAAAGAAAGTCTCCTCAAATAACAATGATAATCCAAGCTTTACTGGCAGTCCAGCTCTGAAAAAGCAGCTGACAAAGGGGGACCATCTTTTTCAACTATGTGAAAATAGAATGTCCCAAGACACAAAGCCTCCTAGCACAAGGATATGCGTAAATTCAGCATGCAAAGCTGTCTTCAACTCAGATAATGCATTTTGTAAGAGGTGTTCATGTTGTATTTGCCATGGTTTTGATGATAACAAAGATCCTAGCCTTTGGCTGGTATGCTCATCAGAGACTGATGATCAGGATTGCTGTGGATCATCCTGCCACATTGAGTGTGCACTCAAGCACCGAAAGGCAGGATGCATAGAACTTGGACAATCTATACAGCTTGATGGTAACTACTGCTGTGCTGCATGTGGCAAGGTTATTGGAATACTTGGGTGAGTGATTTTGCATCTACCTTGGGGAGTTATCTTAATTTCAGACGGAAAAAATTTTACTTTTTATATGGCCTGTTTGTAAGTAGTCATGCTACATGAAGCATTGCTGGCCACTGTAACCTTGATATGTTCTTTTATGTATCTTATCTCAACTCCTTGTCGACTTGGTTGGTTTTAAATTATATATTATGGATGTCCTTTGTATTGGTGAACCTTGTTGCACTTGAAATATTGGTTGAACCATTTATCACAATGATATTTCATATCTATAGCTACTTACAGCATTATGTGCATATGATCTCTGCTATGTTTAACTCTTATTCCTCTCTTCTTTTCTTTTCTTGTTTTGGCAAACACTCTTTGTAATTTTTGGATCTAACTGCGTCTTTGAATATTTTGGGCAGGTCCTGGAAGAGGCAGCTGGTAGTTGCTAAAGATGCTCGTAGAGTTGATAGTCTCTGTTCCCGCATATATCTGAGTCATAGACTTTTGGACGGCACAACTCGTTTTAAAGAGTTGCATCAGATCGTAGAGGATGCAAAAGAAAAGCTGGAAAGTGAAGTTGGCCCCCTTGATGGTACATCATCCAAGATGGCTCGTGGTATTGTAGGCCGGCTGCCTGTTGCTGCTGATGTGCAGAAACTTTGCTCTTTAGCAATTGAAAAAGCTGATGAGTGGCTTATTTCAAACATTCAATCTGAAACAAAACAAAATGGTAAATTATTTCAGTCTTGTAAAGTTTACATCTTTCATTTCCACTCCGCAATTGACAAATTTGACAAACCTGGTGTAATTCTTTTCGTCCTGCAGATACACTTCCTTCTGCCTGCAGGTTTAAATTTGAAGATATTACAGCTTCATCTTTGGTGTTGGTTCTCAAGGAAGCTGTTTCCTTGCAGTATCATGCTATCAAAGGCTATAAACTCTGGTACTGGAATAGCAGAGAAGCACCCTACACAGGGGAGCCTGCTGTTTTCCCTAAAGACCAAAGAAGGATTCTTATATCCAATCTGCAACCCTGCACAGAGTATTCCTTCCGTATTATTTCATTTACTGAGGATGGTGAACTGGGCCATTCTGAATCAAAGATATTTACCAAGAGTGTGGAAATTATTCATAAGAACACAGAGCATGGCACAGAAGGTTGCTCGTCTTCTGCCAAGAGAGCTGGTAAGAGACAAAATGTTAGGTCATTGGGATTCCAGGTGCGCCAGCTGGGTAATGTCTTCCGAAAAGCAGAGACTGAGAATGGTTACCCCAGTGCATTGTGTAAAGATGAGATTGAAGATTCATGTGATCAGAGTGATTCTGTGATACCAGATAAAGACCAGGTTCCACGTGGTGTCTCCCGCAAACTCGATCTCAATGAGACCTCAGTCCCAGACCTAAATGCAGAGGTAGTCATGCCAACAGAGTGCTGCCAGAATGAGAACGGCTGTAGTTCTGGAAAGAATGCATTCACAAAGTCAAATGGTTGTGGTGACTCTGAAACTTGTGCAGAGGGTCATGTCAGGGATGCACCAGCCATGGAATCCCGGTCTCAGAGTCGCAAGCAGGCATCAGATTTGGAGCAGGAGACCTGTGTTGATGACAGCAATTTGGTGGCCCGTGCAGCTAGGCTCTTCGCCCCGAAGTTAGGCCAGTTAGATGACAACTATGAGTACTGCGTGAAGATTATACGTTGGTTGGAATGTTCTGGCCTCATTGAGAAGGATTTTAGGATGAAATTTCTAACTTGGTTCAGTTTGAGATCGACAGAGCAGGAGCGGAGAGTTGTTATCACCTACATCCGCACCCTCGTTGATGAACCCAGTAGTTTGGCTGCACAGCTTTTGGATTCCTTTGAAGAAATTGTTACCAGTAAGAGGCTAAGAACTGGTTTCTGTAATAAGTTGTGGCACTAACCAATAGACAAAGCATGAAACTGCTATCAATACTCTAGTATTCTTACATGGGCAAAAGTTAACTGGGATGACAGTGTAATAGTACTTTTATTATTTTTCTGATAAATGTAGTTAAACTGATGCTGAGCTTTTGGATATTTGCCATGATGATATATTGTTACATGGGCAAAAATTAACTGGGATGACAGTGTAATGGTGCTTTTTTTTTTTCTGATTTCTGATAATGTAATTGTCTGATGTTGCTGTGGCTTGGATATTTGCCATGATGACGTCATGGGCAAAATTAACTAGGATGGCAGTGTAATGGTATTTTTATTTGTTTTTATGATAAACGGTGTTAATCTGATGTTGCTGTGCTAGGATATGTGACATGGTGGTAAATATATGTTCTGTTATAAATCCAGACGTTATTGGTTTTATCTTTTAAACGTAGTGAAGCAGAAAAGAAATTATTATCATCAGCCTTAGATTTCAGTAGTTCAGTTTCAAGAAACCAAACAAGCTGGTTAAAAAAGTAAGTTTCAAGAAACCAAACAAGCTGGTCAAAGTAGGTTATCATTTTGCTGTAACTGATACTACTATCGTATCCTTCACTTATTGCAATTTACTCCAATATCACAGTACTCTTGAGGAGAAAAAAAATATTAACTTGATAACACGAAATTAGACGAATCAAGGGCCAATATTACCTATGAGCCTGCACACAATGACCATTTCCATGAATACAGGTAACAAAGGGTGCATGCATCTAAAGGATAAGCCAAGTTTACATCATACACTGGAGCAATACATTCAACCAGGTGTTGGATGAAGTCCATTGGTCAGTGCTCAGTAGTTACAATCACGAGATTTACTACCTGAAAACACAGAACTTCCATCATCCATCATTATAGCGGTTGTGCAACCTCTTCATTCTGTAAGCCATTCTCCACTGCTTTGGTTTCAGTTTTCAGCTCAGCATCCTCCACAGCCATGGCCTCCGAGATTATTTTACAGTGCTCTCTTGTGCTTTCCTCTGGTCTGTCTGCTTCAAGACCACACTCCAAACGATGCAAGAAACCTTCTTCAACTTCACTTAGATGGCCGTCGATTTCTTGTTCGCTGTCGAAACAGGTGTTGTAGCGTACGAGGTAGTCTGCATGCCGCCCAGAC
This sequence comes from Chrysopogon serrulatus, assembly GCA_015844335.1. Taxonomy (NCBI): domain Eukaryota; kingdom Viridiplantae; phylum Streptophyta; class Magnoliopsida; order Poales; family Poaceae; genus Chrysopogon; species Chrysopogon serrulatus. The sequence goes on from JADLZL010001299.1 coordinate 66,339, forward strand.
TTGCTGATCTGGCTGTGCATGTCACTCATCTCAGAGCTTCTGTCCATGTCCCGCTCGCTGCTATAGCAGCACTTGGCGTCGTCATGCTGACTGGATGATGCTGGAGATGAGTATGGTGTGTACTCTCCGGTGGCTGCGTCATCACGCTCCCGAAGCGTCCTCAAGATCAGTGTCTTGAGAAAGTTCATGACTTGGACGGCATGCATCAGGGCTGTCAATGGATCTGACATCTTACATAGAACAAAAAGGTAAATTTAGCTGTTGAAGTTACGGAGATCTACAGATTGCTCACTATTTTGTTGTTTGGGAAGTACATGAACATATATATCACCTCCTATCCTGCAAGAATAGTCCAATGGAACTTACCTGCGTCATGTTGGGGGCAAACACCATGGCTATGTTCCTAGCATTCATCTTGTTGAGCTCCTCTTCTTCGACGACATCAGACATCAGCTCGACAGCCCAATTGAGGAGTGCTGCCTGAGTGGGGCGCAACATCTTCACAAGCTCAAGGAACTCCCCTTCAGAATTGCATTGAAGCACTTGCTCAGGGGAGAGGCCATCGAGGACACCTTCTGGAAGTTCCCTGAACCATGCCTGTCCAAGTTCAAACGTACACAAGTTTAAGTTCCCTTATTTCATGGAACTGGTGTTGAGTATTATGTATGCTCGATATCAGTTAAAGATAAGATAAAGACAAGTGAGTAGCATTGTAGCTGAAACGTAGTTTCGTGGTTGTTTCAAGCTGACAGATATCCTACCTTAATCAGGCTGGCCAAGCAGTGAACATCAATATCCTCGGGTACAATTCCTTTGTTCAGCTGGTCCCTCACTTGCTCCTCTTGGTCATTCTCCGGATTAATGCGAAAGATCCCCTCAGCCTGGAGATGAAATTTTAGTGATTCAATGTGAGCCAATCAGGTACATGTCACATGACAAATATTCAAAAGGCTTAGTTCATGACAGATTCATGTATGATACCTTCAGCCCGTCCTGGGCATACAGCCTCTCCTGCATGAGAAGCAATATCGTGGGGACTGAATTTCCCTTGCCATCATACGTGCATTGCATTGATTCAGCCGAGACACCGAAAACGCTGGCACTAGAGAAAACAAAAGAGAACGAGCTTGATGAATGCACAAATCGTGGATTGATGGGTTCAACTGGCAAATCTCGGCTTACAGGCCAACAAAAATTCGCACTTATTACAGTGTGTGATTTAGGAGTAATAAAAATTGCATTGGATGAGTGTCAATGTCGCTGTAATTGCACAAAAGTTCTGTTAATACAGTGCATAACGAACAGGAATTGAAAGCATCAATTGAACTCAGTGACAGTTTCTCATTAAGCCTGTAAGGGAAAAAAAAAAACAGATTTGCTCTGGGACTGTGCAGATCCAAGCATATAGCTGCAAAAACTGAAGTTGCTCTAGTTATCTGAACTCTGACAGAACAGCATCCTTAGATTAAGGACCTGCTCCAAATTGGGAGCACTCATGAACTCAGCCTTCAGAAAATCAAATTTTTCAGTACGATTCTAGCCGCAGAACCGAAAATTTTCCACGGAAGCTTCCATTTTGAATTCTTCTGGTGATGCACGACAGCAGGAAGGTGAAGAGGAGGTGGTGGGGTGGCGGCGGTTGCTCACCTGGCGCTGGGCACGCGGCAGGGCATCTCATCCTCGAACTCGACGGGGAGGCCGAGGAAGCCCTGGAAGCGGTCGAATGTGACGTGGGCGACGTGGCGGACGTTCGTGGGCCAGCCGATCTCCATCTCCCCGAGCGCCACCGCCGCGTCGTCCTCCTCCTCCTCCTCGTCCCTCGCCGGCCACCCGGCTCCGGCGGCCCCGCGCTCCACCCGGCACGCCACGACGGAGCGCCGCACGGCCGCGAGCAGCAGCTCCAGCACGGCCGCCCGCCGCCGCCGCTCCTCCTCCCCGCCACCTCCCGGCGGCGGCGGCGGGCCCTCTTCCCCCCGCCGCCGATGCCACCCTTGCACCCCGCGCTGGAAACCACCACCACCCCCGTCATCCCCGCTTCACGACTCCTCCTACCGCCGTCTCAGCCACGCGGCAACCGAGGAAGCAGTGGGCATGGACCTCGCACCCGCTTTCTCCCTCTCAACTCCGAGAGTCCCGTGCCCTCTCACTCGCTGCCGGCACACGGATCGGAGTCGCGTCTCTCCCTCTCTCGATGGAGTTCTTGGAGAAAAGAAAACCGAAGCGAAAGCAACGGGCTTTCCCTCTCCTCCTCTCTCTCTCTCTCTCATCTGCTTCTTGAAGGCAGCAGCAGAGCTCCCTCAGCGAGGTGGAGCAATTAATGAAGGGGCGGAGAGGACAAGTGGACTGGAACGTGATTAGTTTTGAACGGAGAGGGGGCGCGACGCAAAAGTGTCCGGCCCGGACCGGATTCAAACTGAGACTCTGACAAAGGGTCGTCTGACGACCCGACCGTGGCCTTTCCGCCGCAGTGGCGCTGCAGAAAAAGGCGGTGACAACGACCGACTGGCTCCTTTCCAGGAGCACTGTACCTCTCACGGGTCACTGAAAATTGAACCATCTGTCAATAATTCTTGTTTTTTAAAATTGAACCGTTTAACCTTTAGCTAGATTTATATGAAAAATATAAGCATTCGTGATACAAAATAAGTACGTTAAATTAGTTATAGAATATATTTTCTAAGCTTTTCAGAAAGTCTAGGATCACTGCTTTTGGATGTCTATAGCTCCAGTTATGGCAGCGGCAAGTAGCTACTGTGCTGCTGTCTAGAAACTGTTTGTGCTTATGGGTGTTATAAGTTAGCGGTCAGTTGTGTGCCTTTTGTAATATTTTCATGTGTTGCATTTTTTATATTTATGCACCTGCATCGTTGCATGTCATATAGGTATGCTAGATGATGAGCACGTGCAGACTCGGCCTTGGGGGATGCCAGCAGAGCAGCCGCACAGAGCCCATGAGGCTAGGGGGTCCAGCCCTAAATATGTAAGTACCTATAGTATTCAGCTCAACAGCCCACAAACGAAAGAAATCATCGATTCATTTGCCCGGCGTTCGGCGTCCCGCGACTTCATGAAGTCGCGACTCGTTCTACCCCCTACCCCCCTGGGGCGGGCCGCGTGGTTCTCGTTCTGTTCCTTTGTGCGAGTGATCAACATCGTCAAATCGACATCAAATCCGTCCGATCGACTATTGTTCCTGTGCAAGTTGAGCGGACGCCACCACGCCGGCAATTTGTTTGGCTGTTCGTGGAATCCTAGCTTCCTGCTCGCCGGCCATCAGGTTCATCCGTTCAGAACTTCAGGTAAAAAGCTAATTGGCTCAATCTTTAGTTCTTTACTCTTTACTTCTTTAGATTTGGGATCGTATATCTGCAACAATGTATGGCATAATTTTATTTAATTACTTACTACTTTTGTAAACTTACAGTGACCTCATGTTGTCTAAAAAGCATGAATCTGGGAGTGCGAAAAGGAAAAAGAAGAGAAGACTAGAGGACTTAAAAGAATCACAAAGAGAAGCTCTTGATAAATATTATAAGAGAGATACAAGCACTACAGCAATTACAAATCTAGATGAGTGGGCAATAGTTCTTGTGGAGGAACAAACTACACATCCAGAAGATGAAGACCATATAGAAGATAATGTTGGCATCAATACAGATGATAATAATGTGAGTGATCATGAGCCCATAATTAATTCTCCTACGGCAGAATCTACTCATGTTGATGAAGAACCAGCTTTTACTATTGATATGTATGATCCAGTAAATTGGGATAATCTTGATAACAAAGCAAAGGATATATTAGTGGAGAAGGGGCCTATTAGAGAAGAAAATATTGTGTTTCCTAAGGATGCCAGATCAAGACATTTTACATACACTCATTATTCTAGAAGAATGAGCAATGGAGAGGTACGTGACAGGAAATGGTTGGTCTATTCAAGAAGTGTTGACAAAGTGTTTTGCTTTTGTTGTAAGTTATTTGGTTCTAGCAACTGCAAGAGTTCACTGGGGCATGATGGGTTTAGAGATTGGAGCCATGCTGGTGAGAGAATAAGAGAGCATGAAGTTAGCATGGATCATATGACCAACATGAACTCTTAGAATGAGTTAAGAGTAAGATTAAGCAAACATGAAACAATTGATAAGGAGTTGCAACATCAAATCACAAAGGAGAAAGAACGCATAAGGCTAGTTCTAATAAGAATTGTTGCCATTGTCAAGTTTCTTGGTAAACGCAGTTTAGCTTTTAGAGGATCTAGTGAGCAACTTTACAATGATGTGAATGGTAATTTCTTAGCTGCTTGTGAGATGGTTGCTGAATTTGACTTGGTAATGCAAGACCACCTTAGACGCATTCAAAAGAAAGAGTTGCAATATCATTATCTTAGTCATAAAATTCAGAATGAGTTGATTTCGCTTATGGCTTCTAGCATTACAAAATCCATCATAAAGATTATTAAAGAGGCCAAATATTTCTCAGTTGTTCTTGATTGTACCCCAGATGTGAGTCACCAAGAGCAAATGAGTTTGTTGGTTCGATGTGTTGATATGTCTGATGGGAAAATAAAAATTGGGGAGTACTTTCTTGGTTTCTTGAAGGTGGATGACAGATCTGGTGATGGGCTTTTCAATGTATTAGTTGACTCCATCAAATCATTTGGTCTTAATGTTGATGATATTAGAGGTCAAGGCTATGACAATGGCTCTAATATGAAAGGAAAACATAAGGGGGTACAAAGCCGTTTGCGTGAGATAAATCGAAGAGCTTTGTATATGCCATGTGCATGCCACAGTCTTAATCTGACTCTTTGTGATATGGCTAAATCATGCAGTAAAGCTATTACATTCTTTGGAATTGTACAGAGGATATATGTATTATTTTCAAGTTCTACCAAAAGATGGAATGTTTTGCTTGAACATGTTCAAGATTTGACTGTGAAATCATTGAGCAATGCTCGTTGGGAGAGTCGCATCAAAAGTGTCCGAGCAATTAGATATCAAACTCCTCAACTAAGGTCAGCTTTGTTGTGGCTTAGTGAGGATCTAGACACTGAAGCAAATGATAGAAGTGATGCAAAAAATTTATATGACATGCTTGGTAGCTTTGATTTCATACTTGGTATGGTTATTTGGTATGACATTTTATACTCTGTAAATATTGTCAGCAAGAAGTTGCAGTCACCATCCATAAGCATTGAGTCTACCTTGTAGCATATACAAGGTATGGTGAATTATTTTCAGAACTATAGAAATACTGGTTTTGCTGATAGTGTGGTTGCTACCACAAAAATTGCACTTAAAATGGGAGTAGAGGCATCCTTTCTAGTAAAGCGTGTTTCTGTTAGGAAGAAACAATTTGATGAAACTGAATGCAATGAAGCTATTTTGCAAGCTGAGAAGGATTTTTGAAGCTTTCTATTTTTTGGTTATAGTTGATATGGCAATTAGTTCATTGACAAGCAGATTTAAAGAACTCCAGTAATTCAATGAAAAATTTAGATTTCTAATGAATTCAACATCCTTGAAGGCATTAGATGGTGCTGATCTAAGAGGCCATTGCATTAAATTTGCAGAGACTTTCTCTTTAGATGGTTCGTCAGATGTTGATGAAAATGACATGATTTCCGAGTTAGCTGTTTTGCAGTCTACTCTGCCAGATAAGCCAATGTCTGCTATGGAGATTTTTGAGTTTGTCACAGAAGCGGATTGTTATCCTAATATTTCTATTGCTTATCGGATCCTATTCACTATGCCGGTGACTGTGGCCTCAGCTGAAAGGTCCTTTTCAAAGCTCAAATTATTGAAGAATTATTTGAGGTCCGTAATGTCCCAAGAAAGATTAAATGGTTTGGCAACTTTATGCATTGAGAAGAAATTATTAGATGAAATTGATTTTGAGGCTATCATCAATGACTTTGCAGCAGCCAATGTTAGAAGAAACTTTTAAGGTAAGACAAGATATATTACTTGTTTAATAAAAATATTTTTTATGCATTACACTTATTAAAGTAGCCATTATATTATTATATTAGAGTTGTATTAAAGGGCCCATTGCTTGTAGCTTCGCTCCGGGCCTTTAATTTGACAGGGCCAGCCCTGAGCATGTGGATGGGATGGACATGGTTTTAGAACCAACCTGAAGACGGTGTTGGTAGACTTACCCCGAAGATGAAAGGACTAAGCAAGTGTTGGATGGGAGATACTCGCCAAGGGAGTATCACCTAACAAACACTGATTTAGTGTTGGCCACCAGGCAAGCCCCGGAGCATTTTTAAGTTTATTTATTATAAATTTATTTGAATACATAGATGCTAATAATATTAATTATAAACTTGTCCAACTTTAACTAGTTTGACCGGTCTGCTGTAAAAAAAAATATTGTTAGAACGGCTGATAAGTCGGTTAATAAGAAAAGCAAATACAAACCAGTTTCTTTCTTTCTTTTTTACCTCTTTGTCATTACATCTTTTTTGAAATTATTATTACATTGCTTTTGGTCATTATGAAAACAAAGGTTTGAAAAATAAACAAATGGAGCGCTCATTTACGTGTTCCAATTGTTCCGCCAATTTAAAACCACATACTTCCGTAGGCCCTCGATGTCCCAATGAAGACAATAAATATATGAAGTCATGGAGTAGAAAGAAAGAGAGAGAATGAAACGAGAAAAGAAGGAAATGATGGAAAATGAACGGCCAGGGAAAGCCCATGAGAATTTATAAAAAAAAAAAAGACGGTCCATGACAAGCTCGGCCCCATCCCGAGCCTAGATCCGATCTGAACTAGCCATCGACGCCCTTATCCAGCGCGCGCTCCCTCGCTATAAGCCTATAACTGAGTTTAATATATCAGATCAAAATAACAAAGTTTAATATATCAATTATACTTTACAGGAGATAAACCTATAACTTAGTCTTGCTAAATATATCAGTATAAACTTTATTACTTTAAGCTAATATTTTTAGCACTGTCAAGATTTGGTGATGTATATGCATTTTGTGATTTTTTTTAGTATTTTTAGTATCTTACAAATATATTAACTAATTAACCATGGTTATATTTGTCTATTTATGAAGTGGGGCAAAATGATCATTTCAGTCCAAAATAATATTTTTACTCTGTAGTTCTCATCATGTAGAGTGTAGAAGATTCTATAGTATAATTTTCTGGCACTTATATGATTTTATATCTATTTTTATAATGATGTTTGGTTAGGCTTGATGTCCATTAGCCTAATTACACAAAACCGCGGTGTTTTCTGGCAAATATCGAAAGTGGATGTGTGCACCAACCAATTTGCGCCTTTTAGGATGTCTAGGAGCAAATTTCCCCTTGTTTTTGTGGTTAGAATATTTCTATTTTCATCTTGTCATGTCAAGCTTTCTTTTGCTTTACCTCATATTGACTTTTTTCCTTCAACTTGTATGTCATTGTTTTTTGTTGGAGTTTTTTTATGGACTTAGCACCTCTACTTTCTCCTTGCCTTGCTGATGATAAATACTTGCTTAACCAAATTTATTACAGTTTATAAAATATGACTATTCTAACACACTAAAATATTTTGTAACCTAACCTTTGACTTTGTTACAACACAAAAGTCCTTAAAAAGTAAATTATAGGATAAAAAGAGTGCTAGGAAGACTTTTGTGTTGTAACCACAAATTTTTAATGGAGAACTTGCATATTTGAAGGGATTTTTGAATTGTCGATACTCTTTATTAGTTTTTATTGGAGCACAGAAGATAAATTTTTAATGAGTCCATACCGATTTTTTATTGTAGTTAGCAATATTCTTAGTTCATGGGAGCTATTGTTCTATGTTTAGGACAAAAATATTTAATACTAACTTAGAAAGTTACTATCACAAAGAGACAATTGTTTTATTTTAGAAAAATATTGTTATAGATGTTCTCGTGAAAGTGGTTTCTAGCTTCAAAAAAAAAAAATATTCAACCTTAATGAAATATAAAAAAATCATTTACTCATTATCATAAATATCATTATTATTTATTTTATTTAAAATAAATGTTGTGCTATCCAATAAAAGTGTTCAAGAATAGATATGAAATCAACAAGGAGAGAAAAAAAATAAAAAACATTCAAAAAAACTATTATGTAGTGTTAGATATTAGAAAATAAGAGATGAGGTAGAAAAAAATAAATTAATGGTTAGAATTAAATAAGATAAAAATAAACGGAAAAATAGGGAATCAAACACAGCCTCAAAAAAAAAAAAGAAAACCGGCCGCCGTGTTGTCGATGCATCCTGCCCTTCCCTCTCGTTCTGTCTGTCTCTCTCGCTCCCCTCTCGTTCTCGGATCCGCCGCCGCCCTAAGCCAGACGCTGAGGCTTTGGTTGGATCTTTTCCCCGGCGACGAGGCACCCAACAGGTACTCCCACCCCATCTCTTCCCTTTCCTCAGGTATCCCACGTACCCCATCCCTTCCCTTCCCTTCCCTTATGCTGTGCGAGGCTGAGCACTGGAACCCTAACCTAAAGCTATTTAGCTATTTGATTTGTGAAGCCTCCTAACTTCGAAGTTTTTGCAGAAATTATTGGGTGTACATGTGTACACCCATGTCCACTGGATCCGCCCCTACCTCTAAGGCTACCTGCCGATTTGTTCAATATTCAATATTAATTAATTATGGACCCCTTGAGCTGTGCTGGCAGGCAGGCAAAATACCACCAATCTTGCCAACGACAATTTTATACTACAAAGTACGTGCGGCGTTGCCGCGCGAGAACCTATTTTGGCGATCCCTTCAAATATGCAAGTTCTCATATAGTCAATATAGGCACAAGTGATTAAACTTCTATTTCACGTTTTTTCTTGTCAAAAATAGTGCTCCCAAGGACTCTCATTCCCATGCAAATGAGCACATTGACTGGACAACAGCTTCTACTCTTTTATCTCCTTTGCTCATTCTTTTTTTGTTATATTTATTGTGGAGAAAGAAATATTAGAAGTATTTATTAGGAGACGAGAGTATTTCATGAGTAAATGGAGTTTATTTTATATAATAATGAATTTTTTATTATGCATGTATTGGGTGTGGTACGATAAAAAATTCTGTAGCAATTTCTGTAACGTTTCGCCTCTTTGAGGCCGAACCCACTTACATCTGACAGGTTAAATAAGATCAATACTGCCGTTACAGACCAACATCATTCTTTTCTGCACACGTTGTCGTCACTCATGTGCTCCCGGGAAGAACTTTCCGGCCAGTGACCCATCGCTCCAAGCCAAGCACGCTTAATAACTTTAGAGTTTTTCGGAGATGAGCTTTCAGAAAAAAGTTACAACTTATTGGCATGAGTATCATATTAATTCTTTTAAGCCCGGGCCGAGGCGTTACAATTTCAATAAAAAAACTAACTGTATTAATTATTTTAGGAAAGCTCTAGAGAAATCTAGATGTATATTTATAGCAATAAAATCATAATAAAATATGTGATGTTATGTGTTTAGAGTGTAGTGCTAGTTTTGTAGAGTTTAACAAACTTGGTTTGGTATTTTTTCTATTTTATGTGATTTTTTATAATTTTTACAATATTTCAGTCAGTTTAGATAAATAATAAATTTGATGTAAGAAAGGGATTTTTTTTGACTCACCATGCTAATGTTCCTCTTTTCTATGTCACCGGTTTACATATATTAGTTTGTAGGTGAATCGGTAATTCTCAGTATTTTGCATATTGCCCACATGGCCTTTTGCACTTCTAGGAACAATTTTCTCAGGTTCTGAGATTGTCATGTGTAGTTTCGGGTTGCACTAGTATCAGATACTAGTAGGATGTCCCATGTGTTGCTGCGGGTATGAAGTAGAAATATAAGGAGATTATAAAGGTCGAAACTATGAATTAGTAAATACATATATATGGATGTAGTAGGTCAATTGTGGAGGTTTATCCATTGACATACATGATTTAGATTATTTAAACTGGGTATTACCAAAATCTCATCTACCCGAACCCCATCCCTACTATACCTGAGGGTCATCCTCCTCTCAAAATTCTAGGAGTTCTTCTTCATAAAATTATGCATATTTTGGAGGACCACATGTAATCCATGTGATTACAGTTTTGCTAGGTTTTTCTTACAAACGGATTTTTCTTAAAAATGGTTTAAATTATCAAAATATATCCATATGGAGTCTTGTTTTGAAGAGTTTATTGCGAGGAATACCATGGTGCAATTAGATTTTAATTATGATACTTGGTTTAGGTGCTACAACTTTTTTCTATTTCTAAAAGAAAAAGCTAGTGGGACATAAATGAGTCTTAGTGGAGGTAACTCCTTTGATGATGTCAGCTGACATTACTTTTGAAGTCTTGACCAATCAGAAGCAAGAGAATTACTTAGTGGGGGTTAAGATTATAGGAGTTATAGATATATATCTCATACAAATATCAGTATACTTAATGCAGGTTAACAAAAGAATAAGTGCAAGTTTTAATAGATTGTGATTCCTTTTTTTTCTCATGCTCTTTTTGCATGTATCAGACACGCATGCATCATTCGCTTTTATATGCTGTAACCCCTATAGAAGCTGCATTCCAGGCTTACGGGGAGATTTAGCTGTGATTTTGTGAGATTTCAGCGTATAATTGTGCAGTTATATATATACTATCCTGCCTGGATCATTATCTTTTTGTGAAATTTCAGCATATAATATTAATCCTTAAGAAGAGAATTTATACTTGCACTCTTCCTCCTCTTTTAGCACCTAGGGTTGGTATGAAAGTTGTTTCTTTTACAGGATATCCCACCATGGTCCAAGTCAGAATGGTTTCCAGCCTCGCTGATGTTGCCGTTGCACTTCAAGATCTACAGATCACTGGGATGAATCAAGCTGATCAAGTTCGATTTCAGTTGGACGAGCAAGCCCCCCTTCAAGAAGCAGAAAAGATCAATGTGAAGACCCATCCAGGAAGGCATGGATTCGTATTTGTTAATCCAGAGTTGTTGAAGTGCAAGTCTAGTGCCAAGACGGCACTAGAGACGTCCTTCAACACCATGCTTGACGCATCCCTGGAGTGGATTGATCAAGAGCTGCATGGAGTTGAAGCAAGCATCGCCGCACTGAGGGTCCTTGTGCGCTACAATGACAATCAGATGGCACATAATGGACCTCCACTTCTGGAAAGAAATCAGGGAGTACAACATGTCATCTATCCACACCCTCCTGTACGTGTTTTTTTGTTCTCTTTCTTTTGGGATAAAGATCACTTTAAACCAGTTTTGAGTAGATCTTATGAAATTCGCTTGCCTCTTGTTGGAAATATTTCTGTTACTATAAGATGTTTAGAAAGAATTATGGAAGTGCTTGTTTTGTCTCTGGTTTGCCCGTTTCCATGTTATAAGCCATGGTTTTCATGTCACATCGTCTGAATGAGTCTACTGCATCTGCTAGTACTTATAGTGAGTGCATTTCATTGAGATAACAACTTATAACCAGATGTCTGTATTAAGAGTAGCATTTATTATTTGTCAATTGTTGTGATATGTTTGCTATTGTGCTATTGTTTGTTTAGAAAACTGTTGTGGTATGTTTGCTTACTATTGCGTTTTTCTCATTATCAGTTCCCGATATTTCCTAGTCTTGAGCATGGCACGCACCATCAGAGAGTGCCATATCAACCTGCTTATGGTACACAACAAGAGAGGGATGAGGCAGCTGCTCGTGACAGGCGTGCCCAGAGGGCCCTCTGGCATGCCAAACTCCGTATTTTGGAGGCGAGACAGTCCATCTTGAAGGAAATGAGGGCTGAGATGATGTCAAAGATGAGGGTGGAGTTCAAGAGGATTATGGAGGAACGATCTCACTTAGGGGCTGGTTACGCGGATCATGAATTTCCTCCACTGGTGTAGGTAAGTCACCTTTGGTAGAAGTTCTAGACATGTTTATAGATTAAATTCTCGTATAAATGAGATGACTATGTTATTTGTTCTTCTAGAGACTTTAAGAAGAGAATTTATACTCAACATGCTCGCTGGTAAGTAACTTCTCCATTATCATATTCTTCCTACTTGCAACTTTTTCTAGATGCTAGTGCCATTCTCCTGTTGCTCCTACTTCTTGCTGTACAAGTTAATTTGTTTTTCTGCCATGTGGTTATAAAATGTTGTTGCTGCCATGTGGTTCAGCACCTAGTTTGCTCATTATTCAATTTGTAGCTAGTTGTTTTTATAGAACCTGTACACATCTGCTAGTTGATAGAACATGTACACATCTGTCAATGGAAACGTTGCAAGCATCAACCAAACAAAAGGTGGCATCTGTTGCTTTGCAACAGTTAGGGGAGAATGGTTTGCATTTACATTGTCGTTCCCTTCCGACAAACCAAACAGCACCCCATTACTTACAAGTTAATTTGTCAAACAAATTAGTCATTCTATAGCTTGACAATATTGGAATAAGATTTCAGTATTTTCTGTACATACAAAGACAATAACTGACCTCTGTTACATATAAATGATCAGTTGTATTAATGTACTTTTTTCATTCATTAGATGATGCTCAAAGGAGGAACTGAAGTTTGATGGTTGCTGCTAGCTGTAAGGATCTGAGAAGAGTAGCTGAAGCTCAAAGATATATTGTCTCATAAGTTTTGCTTTTCTAAAGTTATCGCCATGTATCAGCAGTATCTAATACACTTCTGAATGAGTTATTTTCAGTATCAGTATCAGGATTTGACAAGTCAGTGTACATTTGAGAATATTAGTCGAAGCTTAAAAAAGTATCTTATAATTTTTGCTTTTAAGTGTTGCCATGTATCAGTATCATCTGCCTTCAGTATCAGTATCAGTATCAGATGCTTTTGAATTTATCCTAGAAAAGTTTTTGATAATTTGTGTGTAGTGTCAGTCTGTCAGATGTTTTAGTATTTCATAGATAAATTGCTTGATGCTTTTGTGCTGTCTTCATTGTGTTATTTACTAGAACAGAACAAAAATATACGTTGGCTTTGGAGTGTTCGGCTAGGTGCAGCATGTGAGAGGGGCAGCCAACGATAGCAGCTTTTTCCCAACCTCCGTTGATTACGTGGTTTTATTTGATTCCAACCAAACAGCGTAATGTAAATGGGAAGCACTGCGGGAGCCAACCAAACAAGTAACGTAATCTGTTCCCTTGCAATTGTTACTGCCGGCAAGAGATCCCATTACCATTCCCGTTGCAGCACCTGAACCAAACAGCACCTAAAGTTCTAACAAAGGACTCAATACTATTTTCTATTAGTTACTATTTTGTTTCTATACAAAATGTCATTCTCATTTCCCAAAAGATTAGACATTTTAACTTTAGAGGGAGTAGTATGCATGATAATATCTACCAGCCAAGTGAAATTTTGGTGTTTTTTTTTTTTTTTTTATTCTATGCACGGAGTGCTCAAATATGTCATAAGTTCTTACAAAATAGTAGGTTTTATTAGCACCCTTGGTCTAATATATTACACATTATCTATTTTATTCTCTCTATTCTTTGCGCCTCAGTGATCTCATGTTGTAACTGCCCTATAAGTTATAGTCCTAGAGCTGGTCAGAGACTCAGAGTCGTGAAGCTTTTATAACCTATTTTTTCAACCAAAGCGCAGCGAAGCGCGCTTATCTTCCTAGTTTTTACTGTCCACCCCTGCTGTCAAGACCTGATGGAATTTGCTCTGACAATGATAGGATTATGAGGTAAATTCAGTGTAGCAACAAGGGAAGAAATTCGGATGGAAAAGCTAAGAGTTATCAATTTCAGGCAGTCTAAGGCTTCACAAGCATCCTGAGTTCGCTGTCGTGCAAAAGCTTCTGTTTTTTGCTATGCAAGAAACATTTACTGTATGGGCATGAACTACCCAATACCGACCGAATAAAATAGAAAATATTAACAATATTCGTTAGGTTAAACATCTCTGACCCCGATGAACAAACATTTCAAGGATTAAGATCTGATCATCAAAGGCACTAGAATGATGGGAAGGCCACCACCATCTGCTTCCTCACTGACAATCAGGTGGAGTCATTGGCATCTTCCTCACTTGTGTCCAGAGGAGTTGGAGGGCATTGCCACCAGATCACAACCGACGACCTATACTGCTCTACCAATGTCCAGCCACTATAACGATTACGAGTCCACTAACGTGTTCATGTTAACTAGATTAGAGATCTGATGGTTTGGCCCATAATTCTCTAATATTGTAGCATCAAGAGCCGCCTAATCTATTTCATGAAACCCTAACTTGTGGATTATGCCTCAAATTAAGTCAATTATGAGGTCAGTTTACTCTAATTAGTGCCCTCACTGTTAGTTCTAATTAACCATGTCATCATGATTAGGCTCTAAATTAATCATGCCTATGTATATTGTGATCACTGTTCTTTAGATCAGATTATTTGTTTGCATGTTTTGGGCCTAGGTCTAGTTAATCTTCATGGTTACTAGCGGGTTCATCATGTGTTAGCACTAATTTTACCCAAGTTAAGCTGAATTTGCGTCTAATTTTTCTGGTCTAATGATCTTCATGGCAATTCTGTCATCATTTTATTTAATCTGCTATGGATTGACTGGGTTAGGAGGAAGAACCATTTCGTGCGTAGACTACTTCCTAGGTTCTCCTCGCTTGATTACAATTGATAGCGGGTCACCTCTTTTATAGAGATGACTGACTTGACTCCTAAGGAATATCCTAACCGGATTAATCTAACTTATCTCTTTTCTAACAAACTAAACCAATTTAATCTAACCTGCATGGTCTTGTTCACACGGTATTGTTCACATGGTACTGTACCGTGAGGGCCCTTAGATCGGCTCCACTCGCCGCCATGGCAGTCTTGTTCATATGGTACTGTTCACATGGTACTGTACTGTGAGGGCCCCTAGATCGGCTCCACTCACTGCCATGACAAATCAAAATATCTATTGTTCCAAACATAATTAATTAATGAAGAAACTCAAGTAATATTCCTTTCTGCAAGGACAAAGATTACATTATTTGATAAAACATAAACTAATGGTAGTGGATAGAGCAATGGGTACATCTTCGAACTTAGAGCATCTTCAAGAGATTAGCCAAATGAAATATCTAAATTTGGTGATTTAGCTGTTTCATAAAATAAATCTCACCTAAAAATAATAGTGTACTCCAATAGAATATCTAAAACTGAGACTCTCCATATTCAAACCTGCCACGTCAGTACACTTTTGTTTTCAGATGCATCTCGATCCCATAGACCTGGTCGTCCACTACGTTTTCAGATCATCACATACAGCAAGCCACACGTAGTAGGGGCTTGACCAAGCCCAGCCATCAACACACGCAGGGGACCGGCCGTTGCCCAGCAATCAGGGCACGCAGGGGTTTGGCCGCACAGCGACGGTGAATCGCGGCAGCTGTTGGTGGCTGCCCAGCAGCCCATCAAGGCACGAAGGGGCTGGCCAGTGCGACATCCAGCCGACCGCGGCTTGATGGGGAATCGCAGGAGGTTATTGGTGGCTACGCTAGCCGGCTAGAAGGTTTGTTTAATTTGGCCGTCTGCATAGATAAGTTCCATTGATAGTTAATAGTTATCTTGGTTGATTAGAGAATTTGTTCATGAACCATACAGCTCAAGGTGTGTCAATGATGGATTCTGATGATGAATTCAATGACGATACATGTGTATGGGGTGATGTGTTTGAGCCATCGTCTTCAGAGTTCAGACAGTGATGATGATTCATATATTGCTGCCGCACATATAATAGCAGGGGACAATGACAATCAACCATATCACCGGGGTTCTATTGAGGGACATCGTATATTGAATCGTGATAGGCAGTCCGGGCACTCCAGACTTTTTCAAGACTATTTCTCAGATGACCCTACCGTATGGGGCGAACTATTTCAGACGGAGGTTTGTACTTCCCTTCTATGAAATTTATTTTCTACATATTGCAGTTGTGGCTAATTAATTTTTCTTGTGTCATAGATTTCGAATGAGGCGACACGTGTTTGTTCGCATAATGAATGTTGTTGAGGAGTGCGACGACTACTTTGTGCAAAAGAGAAATGTTGCTGGTATCCTAGGACTATCTTGCTTACAAAAGGTGGTCGCAGCATTTCGGATGATAGCTTATGGTGTAGCGGCGGATGCTACAGATGACTATGTTCGTATTGGAGAGAGTATTGCTCTAGAAAGTTTGAGAAGGTTCGTCATAGCTGTTGTTGAAGTATTTGGACCTGAGAACATGAGATTGCCTAATGAACTAGATACAGCTAGATTACTAGCAATTGGTGAGAGAAGAGGTTTTCGGGAATGCTTAGTTCCATAGATTGCATGCATTGGACGTGGAAAAATTGCCCTGTTGGATGGCATGGTGTATACCGAGGGCATAAAAAGGAGCCTACAATTATACTGGAAGCAGTTGCCTCTAAAGACTTATGGATTTGACATGCATTTTTTGAGATGCCAGGCTCGCACAATGATATCAATGTTTTTCAAAGGTCTCCTATATTTGCAAGGCTTGCTGAAGGTGATGGTCCACAAGTTAACTACAGCATCAATGGGAATGATTATACAATGGGTTATTACCTCGCAGATGGCATATATCCAACTTGGGCCACGTTTGTGAAGACCATACCAGAGCCACAAGGGAATAAGAACAAATATTTTGCCAAGGCACAAGAATCTTGTAGGAAGGATGTTGAACTAACATTTGGTGTTCTGCAAGCTCGCTTTGTTATTGTTTGAGGTCCAGCTTGTGAGTGGGATGAGGGAACGCTTGAAGCAATCATGAAAGCTTGTGTCATTATGCACAACATGATTGTCGAAGATGAGGGTCCTGACAAAGACGATTTCAACTATGATGAAATGGGAGAAAAGGTAAAAATATCCCATAATGGTACACCTGAAGTAGATGCATTAATCCAAAATTACAAGAACATTCAAGACAAGGAAACTCACACACAACTTCAAGCCGACCTTGTTGAGCACCTGTGGCAACACCATGCAGATTTATATAAGAATATTATTATTGAATGATTTTTTTGCTGTTACGATATAATTTGTTGAATGCTTTTAATTGTCCTTGGAACAATTTGTGTTTCAATTCAGTTATTGAACAAACTGTGTAAAAGACCAGGTCTCATTCATACTTGTTGCAAGAACAAGGATTCAGTACATCAGTCACAGTTGTGGCAATCTGAGAACAAGGACTGCAAATATATTAATAGGGACTGCAAATATAATTCATTCGCAGGTACTGCAAACATGGCAATATGAGAACAACTATTTAAAATATATTCCAAGTGTAGCTATATATAGAAACAATGACACATCTAATTATTTAGGCGTCTTGCATGTATGGCATTATTGCACCCTTCACAGTACTCATGCTAGTCAGTGTACATGTGACTTGTGTCGACATTCATAATTCTCTCTTCTTCCTGATTCTTGTTCAACTCAAATCCGTGCCTTCGTAACTCAAGTTTTTCTTGAGTCGGATCCTTTCTTCTTGCAAGGCAAAGGCTTTCTTGCACTGCTCCCCTTTCTTCAACTCCTTTGCGGCTTCTTTCTTTTCTGCCAAAAAATAATCCAATACTTCAATGCTAGGATGTTGCTGTAATTTCTTCTTCTCCTTTTGTCCTGGAGGTCTCTAAAGTGCAAGCTGATTCTCATCAACAGTAGCAGTGGGCAGCGAAGGAGGAGCTGATGCAGGACTTGAATTGGCTACAACCTTCTGCTTTTTATTGATTGGCTTCTGGGTTTCCATCTGCTGCCGCCTATTTGCCACTTAGTTGTGTCTTTTAATAATTTCCAGCAATGCATGTATGGAAATTGCCTATGCTGTTTGTCTTCTTTAATAAACATTTTCAATGCATATGCTTGCTACATAGTGGACAAAGACGAATGTGTGAGATGCATCATATATAATTGCAAAAAAGGAAGGTGTGGCATCAAACCTTGTCATCGATAGTCACTCGACTTTGATTTCTGTTCTCAATCTTGGAAAGACAACCAGCAAAGAGGTTCACAAATCGTGCTGTATACCAGACCAACGGTTTATCAGAGAACCTTGCGTGCAATCAGATGAGAATGTCTTGTGGGCATGGAAATGTGCATGTATCCGTTTCCAATATGTGTTACGTGATTGGTCCACACCTTTCACTGGATCCATACTCACGTTTAGCCACGATTTCACAAGTTGTTCATCCTCTTCAATTGTGAAATTTTTGTTCTTTTCTGGTTACCTTTTCCTGTTGCTTGAACCTCATCTTGTGCTACAACTTCCTGATGAGGAGGTTGATTCTCGAACTGACCAGGAAGACATAAGCCATTTGCAATCAGATCAGTGAAATATCCCCCTGAATCCATGGCACCTGTGATAGCAAATAACACAAATGTAAGATAGACTCTCACTGCTGCTCAGTAAGATACTGTGACCTGAACTTTCCATGCTATAGGTCAATAGAGACAGGAATAGTTGCAAAGAAACAGGAATATTATTTTTTTTATAAAAAAATGCCATTGCCATTGCTATCAGGAAGATGGAATAGCTGTAAAGCAGCAAAAGAATATTAATGCTGCACAAACAATAATATCAGTTTGCTTCATATAAGTATACTGCAATTTGCATAATAAATAATCTCAGTTTGCTACAATATTCTCAATTTAGTTCCATAATCTCGGTTTGCACAAACAATAAGTCTCAGTATAGTTTAGTTCAGTAATTTCAGACTTGGGGGTGACATCAGTTCGCACATAGCAGATTGAATCAGCAGCAGTAGTAGGGAGTTGCAGGGGCTGGGAGTAGACGCGAATTTGCATTGGAAGGCACACGAAGCACCTAGGAAAGGAATGGGTGACAAACTGTAGTCTACGGCATACGAGGTAAAATCCATCCACTGCTAGGAAGGAACATACTGAGAAACGAAATAAAATAACAAAACCTCACCAGATAATTCCTCGACGACGCCATGTGCTGCATCTGGGAAGGAGAACCGTGGCTGCTGGCTCGCGGGCATCCTGTACACATTGACGAGGCTATCAAGCTGAAGCCTGAGAAGAAGCAAAGGAAGTGGACGCACAACTTGATTGACCTTGCCAAGAAGGCTGTTTACATCGAATAACACAAGCAAGGTTTCAACTGCTGGCAAATATGAATAGTGCTTATTTTCACTGTGCATATAGAACGGGGCCAGCCAGCCACCAGCAGCAGCATCAAGCAAGCCATGGCACAGTAAAAATAAGCACCAGCAGCCGAAGATATAAATGTCCAGCACCAGGGGGCGCCCACCGAACAGGTTATACAATTTATCTTTGGCACTTATTTTTATCCCCCTAGGACTAAACCCGGCCATCCCTTCTTCACGTTTCTAGTGACACGGATGTGGCCCTTGTTGGAGATCTTCTTGAAGAAGACCCTCGGTATATCCAAAGCATGCAGATCATTTTTTTGAATTTCGCCCCTCTCCATCACATCAACTTTTTAGCCACTCCATGCCATGAAACATTGCAAAAGGTTGTAACAAAGGGCACAAAAATAATTAATTCTACAATTTTAGTTATAAATCATCCCATTATTTTTAGCAATGATGAATCTTTTGAGTCTAGTTATGTTTATAATTGTAAAACACTCAAATTACCAAATAAAATAAAAATGCCATCAAAGTACTTTAAGATTGAAAAAAAAATTTTTACAATCTGAGCCTGGTTTTGTTGTCTTCGTGCTAGCCTTCAACCAAATCACTCACCAAATTGTTGCTGTCAATGATGGTAGCAGGCACCACGATTGTGGAACAAAGGTGATCTTCATTTCTTCTTTATGGACATTTAATAAAGCTATAGGACCATGAGTCGGTGGGAATAGGTTAATAAGTTAGCAGTTCCATTTTGTTGACGTCGCCGTTAAAAAAACATTGTTCTGCAAATTGGATTTGAATTTCCCATTCTTTGTAATCAAGAATGGAATGATTTAAACCACCCTTTCAGTTTTGGGTCCTTGGATAGTATTGTTGCAAATTGAGTGTAAACTGTGAACAAAACATAACCTGAGAAGTTTGGAGATGAGACCCTAAAATATAAAGCAAAATTGTAAACTGTTTTTATGCTCGGTGAGGGGACATTATGAGAATCAAAATTAAAAGCTCCCAATGTATGATAGTCAAGATTTCTAGAAATCTAAATATTTGATTATTTATTTTATTCAAAATTTTTATATATTAATCAAAACCATCATATACCTTGTTATGATTTATTTTATTATTATAGATATTTTAATAATTATTTATTTATTATAGTATATATAAAATTTTTAAATAAAATGAATGGTTAAACATATAATTTTCTTACCAAAAAAAAACCAAAAAAAAAATAGTGTTTCAAGATCTCGACGTATATGTGGAGTTTTGAGTATGACCTATGGATGGATTAGCAATATAATTTAATAATCGGGATAAGGCACCCTACTGCCAAGTGCCAGGCTGAAGATGAAGACAACGACTAGTGAGTAGTGAAGACTATCCATAGTTGGTTATCAACCGAAAGCACCGCTATCCGGTTCTAGAATCGAAGAACACAAGCAAGAAAGTTTCAACACGCAATCGAAATTACAAATATGAATGACGCGAATATCAATGGAGAGTTCAAGAACTTCGGTTCCAAAGGACTAATCGACACGATGGAGGAGATCAAGAACGGGGGCCCCGGATCCTCAGAAAAGGATTTGTCACCACGGTTACAATGAACGATTCGGTTTTCGATGGAAAACTAAACTCTAAACAAAACCCGAGTCTATTTGGCGGCGGCTACGAAGATATAAATGTTCTAGAGTTGGAGGCGCACCAGGGGGGCGCCCACAACATGGGCCACAAGCCCAACTCGATGCAAGGCCAAGTTGGCCCAAAAATAGGTGTCGCAGCACATATTCGTGGTCACACAGCATGATCCACGAATGTTCTGGAGCTAGGACCAGAACCAAACTGATGGCGTCGTCGTCCCCTTTCCAACGCATATTCACACGCCTCGTTTCGACGTCGTATGAAAGAATTATGATCAAAACACTGACGAGGTGTCTGCTGAATCCGAAAGTGACGTGGCTGCTGAGTTGGAGATGAATTGCAACTTGGAGAAGACCATGGCATCGGTATATCCAGCGTGTCGATGTCCTCATCGGGGGGCCAGCCAGCCAGCAGCAGCAGCATCAGCTAGCCATGGCACAGTAAAAATAAGCACCAGCAGCCCGCAGCCGAACAGGTTATACAATTTGTCTTTGGCTTTTACCCCCTTAAACCCGGCCATCCCTTCTTCACGTTTCTAGTGACACGGATGTGGCCCTTGTTCTCTTCCCCTCTGAATTGCAGATTTTTTTTACTTTCTCTCTATCACATCAACTTTTAGCCATATGCATGAAACATTAAGTGTAAGTAAAAAATAATTAATTCTACAATTTAGTTATAAATCACGAGATGAATCTTTTGAGTCTAGTTAGTTTATAATTGAACACTAATTACCAAATAAAATAAAAATGCCACAGTACTTTAGATTGCAAAAATTTACAATCTGAGCCTGGTCTTGTTGTCTTGGTGCTAGCCTTCACATCGGCTGTCTCAGTAGCAGGCACCACGATTGTAGGTGTAGGACATTTAATAAAGCTATAGGACCATGAGTGGGAATAGGTTAATAAGTTAGCAGTTCCATTTTGTTGACGTCGCCGTTAAAAAAAACATTGTTCTGCAAATTGGATTTGAATTTCCCAGTGGAATGTTTCCTTTCAGTTTTGGGTCCTTGGATAGATTGTTGCAAATTGAGTGTAAACTGTGAACATAACCTGAGAATTGGAGATGAGACCCTAAAATATCTGATGTGTTTTTACTCTCTCTGTATCAAAATAAAAAAAAGATGTGATAGTAAGATTTCTAGAAATCATATTTGATTATTTATTTTATTCAAAACTTTTATATATTAATATCATATACCTTGTTATGATTTATTTTATTATTATAGATATTTTAGTAATTATTTATTTATTATAGTATATATAAAATTTTTAAATAAAATGAATGGTTAAACATAATTAAAAAAAAAAAATCAAAAAATAGTGTTTCTCTAGGCGTAGAGTAGTAGTATGACCGTGGGTCTGTATATAATTTAATAATCGGGATAAGGCACCCTGCTGGCAAGTGCCAGGCTGAAGATGAAGACAACGACTAGTGAGTAGTGAGACTATCCATAGCGGCGTCCGCTATCCGGTTCTAGAGAACGGAGATAGCGGATCGCTCCCTGCAGCAATGTACGGTACCCATTCGCTACCATGCGGGACGCCGCGGGCGTCCGCTAAACTTGGCGTGGAAGTGGGCGTGCGCTATCGGGTGTGGGGCCTGCCGCCCACCACCGCGGGCGCGCCCCTCCGCCCGTCCCGCCGAGCTGCGTCGCCGCTGCCGCCCCCCCGGGCGTCCTTGTCCTCCGCCACACCCCGCGCCGCTGCGCCAAAGGCAAGCCTACGCCCGCCCACACGCGGCCGGAAGCGGAAGGGGGCATTGCTGCGCCCAAAGGCCGCCCTACCGCCCGCCCACCGCCCGCCCGCGCCGCCGCCCGCCGTCCCGCGTGATGCGTGATGCCCGCCGCCCGCCGCCGCGCTCGCTTGATGGGGAGAGAGAGAGAAGGAGAGGGAGGAGGAGCGGCGGCGATGACAAAGAAAGGGAAAAGGATAGAGGAGAGAGAGAATAGGGAGGAAGGGAGTCCGATGGAAAAAAAAAAAAAAAAAGCGACGCATGGGTACTACTGATATAGAGTAGAGATGTGAAGGATAGATGAGTGTGAAAGAAAGTGATATAGAGGAGAGAATCTCGATGACTAGGACGAAATATTTTTTTTTAGAGAATATACTCCCTCTATTCATAAATAATTTGTCTTCTTTAACTTTTAAAAATTACTTTTGACCATTTGTTTTACTTAAAAATTTTATACATATTATAAAATAATTAAGTTATTATCAAAGTGTCTCTAGTGATAAAATAAATCATAACAGGATACATGATATTTATATAAAAATTTTGAATAAAATAAATAGTTAAATGTAGTTTTTAAAAATAAAAAACAAATTGTTTATAAACGGAAGAGTATTTATGCGGATAGCCTTAGTGACCTGTCTCTATGCTCACCCGGACACGTAGGCACAGCACGTGGCAGGCACCTCGTAGCCTCTAGATCTGTGCTGCCGCTTGGACGCACGCGTGGCGCCGCTGGGTATACAAAATTAGCAGGAGTGCAGGACACGTACGGACGCACGCGTCGCACGGGCCACCGGCTGCTGGCAACTGAATTGAACACACTACACTACGCAAGAAGTGCTCGACTCGATCGATATCACCAGGTCCAGTTCACCGCCACCGTACCATGGAGGCGCAGGCGCCGGCAGCGAGAGCGAGAACTGAGGACGACCCGCGTCGTCCTCCCGGCGACGGCAGGGCGCCGGCGGCGGCAGAGCCGCAGCGCGTGGAGGGCGGAGGCGACGGTGTGAGCCGGAGCACGGTGAAGCGGGAGGCCGAGAAGGCGGCTGCGGTGGAGGCGGACGGCGGCGCCAACAAGCCGCTGCCGCTGCCGCACGAGCGGATGCCGCAGCCGCGCGACGTGTACAACGAGCAGCTGGAGCGGCTGTGAATGCATCGTGCATGTTTTTGGTTAGGCAGTCTCCATCAACCCCATGCTCGACCGATCCTACTAGTACTTTTTTAATTAGTACTACAAATCATGGAGAGCTTGCTGTGTGTGTGCCTGTGTTTTACCTACCAGTAGCAACGCCAGATTAATAGATAGTAGTGCGCTCCTGCTTTGTAATTTTTTGTAGCAATATGCATCATTAGTAGAAATAACACACCAACAATGCCTTAGTTCAGTACATGTGGTCTACTTCGTCACAAAAAATTTAAAATTTTCTACTTGCAGAGTGAAACAATTTTAAATTTAACTAAACATATATAAAATATATAGTTTACATGTATTACTAGATTAATTATAAAATATAGTTCTCTGTTCTTTGACGTGTGCTCTCGGCGTCGAGCTTTGTCCGCTCTCGATCCGTTATACCCACAGCAGCGATGGAGGAAACCGTTGGAGGGAAAAAGAGGGTGAAGAAGAAAAAAAGGACTAGTAACATGCGAGCCCTACTTTAGAGTAGTCTAATTCAACGGCATGATTGGTTCAAGCTAATTGAAACGAGGGAGTGACAATTAAGAGTTTGGAGTTAACAAATCCAGTATTTGTGTGGTGGCAGTGGCAGAGTGATGCATGAATCATTTTAGTCCCCAATCCTTCGTACCGATCGAACACAGAATAAACACGACATAGCTGGTGCTGTCATCAAGCCAAACGTAACCTAATTCATCGAGATGAGTCCTATACTAGTAGCTAATATTAATTAGCTGGCGACATGATATGATAGATGATGGCTCAGTTCTTCCGGTTGAACACTGTTACAGCAGGGGGGGCAAAGCCCTGCCGCACTGTTCCTTTTCTCATGCACCCTGATCGATCCATCCATGAATCCATCAGCCACGTAGTACGAAAGAGGCCACATACTGTACTGGATTCCAAGATGCATGTTCCGTACCGTACCTACACATGGATCGGTGATGGATACTTCCTCTGTTTCTCTTCCTGTTCTTCCTTAAGGCCGTTGCATTGCAGATGAGTACTACTTGACAAAATCAGGCGGGGGGCTCGCTCGCCAGTAATGACCTAATTTAGATGACCTTAATTAATATAGCTCACTGCATTGCTACTATTTGATTAGTACGCGTAGTGTTGTCGGTAGGTAAATACGTACATACAACTCCTACTATCGCATCGTGTGTGCATGGCCAATAATCTATACGTACACTCAGGATCGCATTCAGAATCAGAAAATAGTAAAAGGAGAAAGCTACAGCCCCTCAGCCACTTTGACATGCACCTGAATTAGTAGTACTAGCACGATGGGCGCGCTCCGCTGCGCTGGTTTAGAGAGAGGAAAAAAAATAAAGCTGAGAAAAAAAAGATGGTGAACAGTGTATGTGGGGCCTATGTGAACAGTGATGGGCTCATGTGAACAGTGCTAAACAGCACAGGTGGGCCCGCATGAACAGTGCAGAACAGTGGCAGGGGCGCTCTCCGGCCTCCAATTTATTGGCGGTTGAGAGTATATATTTGTACTAGTGCAAAGCGCGCTCCTGCGCGCCTAGCAACACCAGCTAAGTGTATATAGGGTAGATCTTGTTGAAACATTTGAATGATATGAAGCACAATGTCATGAAAAATTTCATGTATAGGAAAAATGAAGTACATTTGAAAGGGATAACCGTAACAAATTTGTGTACAATTTTGATATATACTTCTGGAAGACAAAAATAACGTACCATCTGTTCATGATGTAGTACATAGCTAGCATGTATAGCAGTACCGAGTTTATGTGCTAACTAACCTCATAAAAGAAGTGCTGGTCATAGAACTCAAGAATGAGGTTTTCCTATCGCTTCCCTATTTTAGAACTTCTCAAAACAATCCCTGAGGCCATTAAAAGCTCCAGCATATGAGGCATTCAAAAGTGAGTCGAGCAAAATAAGTGTCTCATCTATGTCCCATATGTACACTTGCATAGGCTGGTCTGTCATATGAGAGACCAAAATCAACAACTTTTGCAATAAACTTCAAGTGCAGTAGGATATTGCTAGCTTTGATGTCAGCATGGTATATTAGAGGATATGCTTCAGCGTGTAAACGCGGGATACCACATGGCAATCCCAGCGCGATCCGTAGCTTCATGGGGAAATATAGAGGCACCTTAGTTCTAGCTCCACTCATAAGGACATCATAGGGACATTATAGCATTGGTAAGGCTAGACAATGTAGCTGTAAAAGATGGAACATCAACAACTCCTTCTTGCAAATTATGATCGCCGATGCACA
Source organism: Chrysopogon serrulatus (assembly GCA_015844335.1). Lineage (NCBI taxonomy): Eukaryota > Viridiplantae > Streptophyta > Magnoliopsida > Poales > Poaceae > Chrysopogon > Chrysopogon serrulatus. Next base: position 92,250 of record JADLZL010001299.1, read on the forward strand.
TCATTGTCAGTGATGCCAATCTCATCATATAAAGCTATTTTTCTCTCTAGACACGATGCACATCATTGTCTGTGATGCCAATCTGCATCACCAAGAATAGATATAACCTTCTGTAGCTGCTGAAACTTCTCTTTAGCTTCCTGGCAGCACATCACATTATATTTGAGATACATTGCACTAAATGAATGTAAGAAAAAAAAATTCATGCTTCATGGTTGAGATCCTACCTCATCCACAGGATTCTTATCTAAGTGGAGGCACAGAGCCAATCTGTGATATGCCTTATTTATTTCTTGTTGTGAAATAGTCTTCTCAACTGCCAAGATCTTCAAATGATGAAATAAAAAAAAGAAGACATTAGATGGAAACGTATCTAGTGCAAACTAACTTCCTGTGAAAACTCGTGCAAACCATAGCAAAAAGGTCGTCTAAATTTACCAAAAAAATCACATATGTAAATGGTATGATGATACACAACCTTGTAAAATATCTTGTCCAAACTCGACTTCATTTGTGAGATATAAAAATATAAATTTCTAACAAACCATTTGGACAGCTTTCCTTAAATTACTACTAAATTATGACCAGGAAAGAGAACTTGAAAGTGATTCATGACAATATGTTAAGAACAGTTGAGACTTTTATCTCATCTGTGGTTATTTATATGACCTGTGTGTGAGCACACCGGAAACAAGGAAACAAAAGAATTTCCAGAAATTAAGAGTTGTTTCAAACCTTTCCATAACTATATTTAACACTATCATATTTTTTTAACCATACTTTCATTCAGTGCGACCAAAGTAGTGTGTAGCGATTCACTACAGTCCCGCGTTGACAGCATTGGCCAAAGAAAAATTGGGCTGCCACATGATTTAGCTTTAAAGAATACGACAAAGATGCAACTAAAAAATCTATATTAACATAAAATGATAATAATCAATGATTCACTGAACCAACAATTGGAATACAGTCATCCAAGAACTCAGTGATCTGTACACATTTAGGCATATAATCATTTAGCAATTTTGAAATTTTAGTAAATAAGCAAATACAGGTCCAGAACAATCGTGATACATAAGATTCAATAAAGGCATGACAAATTGATAGGACGCAAATGGAAATTCAATGATCAAACATATTGATTCTCTTCTTGCCACTCCTACAACTCCCCTAGACATGAATGTGACATCAAAAATTTGAAACATTCAGTGACTAAGCTGAATCCAGAAAAACATAAATTTAGATTGTAAGCTGTGCATAGCAGCTAAGCCTGAGCACCATTCAATGTGGCTGCACGTTTGATTTTTTTTAGAAAAACAAAATTAATAGCTACAATATATTGAAATTAGCATCCATAAACAAATTAAGCTAGGGTTTTGGTGACTGGTTTCACACAACAGCTAGAGAAGAAGAGGGGGTAGGCATACCTGATGGTTGACGCCGGAGAGGAAGAGGCCATGTGAAGCCGAGGTCCTCGAGCACAGGCACCTAGGGTTTCGTCCAGCATAGGAGCAGAAGTGGAGCGACGGGAGGCGGCTACGCTGGGGGCACCCGCGACGATGAACAGCAGCGAGGTATGCTGACGTCACCCCATGAACGGAGACGACCGTCGCTGGGCCACAGCAGCCTGGCCGGTGCGCCGCCCCATCGGGAGACAAAGAGGAAGGGAGAGAGAGAGGAGCACAACGTGGGTGAAGGGACGAGCGTCTCTCCGGGCGGCGGCTGCGACCACCACCGGTGCGCCGCCCGGCCGGGCACCCAGGGGCCAGGGCAGGAGCTGCGGAGGCGGAGGCGGGCGTGCGGAGTCGAGCCTGGGAAGGAGAAAGGGATTTTTTTTTTTTTTTTTACGAAGGAGAATCTAGAAGCTGGAAGAAGAAGCAGAAGCCAGGTATATATTCGTTTTCGCGGATTCTGACGAGAAGCGGATAAGTGGATGAGAAGCAGGAGAAGCTAACCAGATTCACAAGAAGCTGCTTCTCACAAGAATCCGCTTCTATAGATCTGGACCATTGAATCGAAGATCGGACGGCTCAGAAAATTTTAGGCAACGTGGCCTAGGCTTCCTTCAAGGAGCTTGTTCAACTTTAATATCTTAAAAAAAATGCATATGCGGTTATGCCAACCATCTCTTTCGCTCTTCATTCAATCCGAGAGCTGATGAGTAGTGTGCTTTCTTTTCATCGTGTCGATCTCTGGTGCCTTTTATAAATATACAATAATATTTCGCGTAATAAGGTGGAGGCCAGCAAATTTGGCAGCACATTTAGTATTTGTGCACCGGACAACCCTACGCACCTGCCCTAGCTAGCTTTGCCTTGGCGCAATATATCTTGTATCTACTGTAAAACACTATTGAAAATTTCGTCGTGTATAAGTAGTAAGAATCCTCTAAATTTGAGTATAGATATTGAAGGTAACAGGATTTCTGTTATAATGGTTTTGCAACACTTGGTAATCTTTTCTGATCAGGCAACAGGCATGGGGTGGTTATTAGTACGTTGGTTTTCTCTTTGAATGGTTGTGTGCTTTTCGTTGAGGCAGAGGGTTGGAAGCATTACTTTAAGGATTTATATATTAAGTCGATGTAATGCGTTCAAATGTTTATTGAAATCTTTGTTTTTCGGAACATCAAACTTGATTATAACCAGTGGCGGACCCAGCGATCGAATGGAGCCTGGGCGAACCTTAAAGAGGATAGAGTTAAAAATAAGACTACAAGCCAATGTGAAAACTAATTTATACTAGTATAGTGCCCGTGCTAACGCTACGGCAACATTTTAAAGATGCCCATTAAAACTAAATTACGATATTTTTTTCATAGCTCAAGTTTCATGGGATACTGCTCATGCTAATGGTACGGCAACATTCGATATATGCAAAACTGAAATATCATTATCAAAAAGATCTTGACAATACTACAAAATGTCATTGTTGACTTGAAATTTGATGGTTCAACAAATCAAAAGTGTGGATTGAGCTGAATGGACTCTATTCTTTTCACCTAGATGATACAATTCTTATTTTCACACACAAGCGTTATTGATGCTACAAGCAGTTGAAGAAACACTGAGTAATTCAACAATAAACTCGATCCTTGTGTGGTCAATACAGTACTCTATATGCAATGAAAAAAAAAAATCTCTGCTATATACTGAAGATTCAGTGCCCAAGTAGCGATCCTTGTTCCCTGCAACTCATTCAACCTACTAAAATTGATTCCTGTATGCAATTTCTAATATTTATCCAATTGATTGACGCAAAATAAAAAAAATAGATTAGTGATACTGATACATAGGCTACATGTTTTGAGATTTATGTACAGCAATTTTGACAAGCTCCTTGGTGATCGAAGAGCCAATTGCATCACCTTCATCCCACTTGTCTCAAGATTCTAATGTTGGCCGGGCATATGAATCAATCAAGCCAAGCTGTAATCAATCAAGCACAAGTTTGCTCTTTTCTTTTCTGGTTCAGAATGAAGTAACATAGGAAAAAAAATTAAATAGTATGTTAATAATTCTGAACTCACATATCCAATTGTTTTCAGCAGAGCGGCAACTCTTTGCAATGCTCTTTTCGATTCCAGTGTTCTGACATAAAGCTTGAGGTCATCTTGCTCCTGTAAAAAAGCAGTTCATTAAATCTTTTCAGCTCTGTCGGGTTCGCGGAACAAAGTGTAAAAGGCACGGGACTACCTTTCCTATCTCTTCTTTGCATCCTGACATAATATTGCAATCAAGAGCACCTAAAACTCTCAGATGAAACTATTTCAGAGATATGCCTTTAACAAATAACAATGCCATCTAGAACTGCATAAAATGGAGAAAAGCATGAGTAAAATGACAGTATAATAACACTTTCCTTGTAAACATGTAAACTATCAGCCATTGAAACTTGATTCTGACCACTAATGCAAATGTGGCAGGGAAGCAAATGTCAGCAGCAGTTGCCAAAAGATCCTCTGCTGCAAAATTTAATTCGAGTCAACATAATAAAATTGGTAGAATAAACCCTGACATATTTCCATCTATCAAGAACATTACCGATTGCAGCAAGTCTCTACTTCTTTTGAAACTTCTCCTTAGTTATTTTCTTTCCAAATCAGTTCTGCGGTTGTCACTCTCTCCTTCCTTTTTGCTGCTAGACGTTCTTGAAAGCCATAAAACAAAACGAAGTCAAAACAATAGCTTTAAGCACCTGCAGCTGCAGGTATACAAGATTCAACACTTCCCAGAACTTCACAGGGTGCCCAAAGAACTAACCTTGTCTGGATCTTGGATTTAGGCATCAAGGACATTGCGTGACTACGAACGAGAAAGGGCTCAGGGAAGGGAGAGGGAAGAACCTGTAGGGTGCCTGCCCACGACCTCTAGGGTTTGGTGCGTCGGGGCCTGCCATTGCGCGTCCTACCGGTCATGCTAGCCTGGCGACGCCAGGCGTCCAAGCGAGGCTGGGTGTCCCGGCGTGGTGGTGGCCGCGCTGCTTCTCGCCATCCCCCGCCTTGGGTGCGACCGCACTCAAGCAGTAGCGGACGTCGGAGGGTCCCCCGCAGTGGGACACGCAGGCGGCTGGGTGCAGCGACGGCGACGGCGCGAGCCGCGGCGCTGAACAGCGGCGCGAAGAGAGGAGAGGATAGGTTTTTCTTTCGGAGAAACTCAATTGGAGACCGAGGAAGCAGGGATCGAACCCTGACTGCGCGGAGCGGCGTCCGGGGCAGGGCGCGGGTGTGAGGGATGATTGGCGTGCGGCGGCACGGGGCTCTCGCGCGGGAGGTCGAGGGTGGAGGAAGGATGCGTGACACTTTTGATCTGGACTGTCCAATGTGAATGAGTAAGGAGAGAGAATGTGTGAAATTAAATCTGGAGCTGTCCATTTTAATTGTGTTGGTTTCCTGGGTATAATTTCGTAGATGGATGAAGGGAGGACTTTTCAGCGGGGGACGTTTATTGTGTGTGACTGTAGCAAAGAAAAGTTGGTACATTAGTAGGTTGATGATAGATGGATAGTTGTATCATCCATAGAGAAAAGCACAAGGCCATCTATATTGGCCGACTCATGAGCCAATATGACACCTTATGATTCCCCTCTTCTATGATGAGAACAATCGAACCTTACGCCGAGACAAGAATGCACTCTAATCTTTGTGTCAATGTATGCTAGATAAAATATTATTTGTTTGCAGTAATGGTTACAAAAATGACTTGATATATAGATAAAAACTATTCTAAACAAACTATATTAGAGTAGAATTTTTTTATGCAATATCTACATAACTTGACTGGTATAAAAACTATATCATAATTTTTGAGTTGAGACCGTCCTAACAACACATCATCTTACCATTCTCCTTCTGTAGCAAAATAGCAATTTTAGAGTTCTCTAATTTAAGCACCAGGTTTCCACCTAATTAATGACCTTCATTTACCGTGCTTTTCTCCCTCAACCAGCATTCAAGTTGCACATGCACGTGATGTTACTCTGCCTAAAGCAGGAGACAAAACCTGCTACCTGCTAGCATCTAGTACTCCTATACTCCGATACTCGTCGTGACAAAGCAGGACTGCTGGAGATTGTATGTCTGCTGTGTTACAGTTGCAGCCGCAGGGGAGCCCGGGCAGGCGCCCGGTGTCGCCGGGGGCTGGGTCCGCCCATGATTATAACGATCTTTGAAGATATAAGACTGACAAACAACACCGTGATAATTTTTTTTTTAAAAAAATATGGGGACTTCATCCTTTTGTTCTATCTTTTCCCTACGTGGATCCTGGAAATTGATTCGTTAATTAACGCAACAAAATAATACTTTATATGCAGTCACATGGAGTATGTTGTGGCTTCATTGAAAATACAGCAATTGACGCTTAATTCAACAGATTATGTTCAGTGAATGAAAAGGTCTAATACACAAGGAGTCCACTTATGTGGCCCTCGTCTGCGAAACCACTTGATTTTTCAGCCACCACCAGCTTATTAAAACCGTTTAACTATTCAACCTTGGCTTTATTCTGTGTCAATGATGTCATCAAGCAATCAGGCCTTGTGCTAACCAAAGAAAAGCCGAAAAGAACTTGTGCACGCACGTAGCATGCATGTAGTAACCTTGCTCGTCATTAATTTGAGCCGTACTTA
>JADLZL010001300.1:0-41519 GCA_015844335.1 Chrysopogon serrulatus
GGCCGGACCAGCGCGGGCCAGGCGGTTTTGTCCGTTTTCGGCCCCGATTTTTCGGAAGCGCTAGTACCGCGCCTATTTACGCCCCCCGTTCCGTCCTCGGGCGCCCGTGGCGCGAAACCGGGCCTACCGCGGCGAACGCATGGGGCGTCTTGGGCACCCGCTAGCCATCCACGATGCGGCGCGGACCAGCGCGGGCAGGGCGGTTTTTGTCGTTTTCGGCCGATTTTTCGGCGGAAAGCGCTAGTACCGCGGCCTATTTCTGCCCCCGTTCCGTCCTCGAGGCGCCCGCTTCTTCTGCCCACCCAAAAACCAGGCGCGGCGCGAAGCGCATGGCGTCTTGGGCACCCGCTAACCATCCACGATGGCGGACCGCGCGCGGACAGGCGGTTTTGTCCGTTTTCGGCGATTTTCGGAAAACGCTAGTCCACGGCCTATTTCTGCCCACCGTTCCGTCCTCGGCGCGCCGGCGCCGAAACCAGGCCTACCGCGGCGCGGCGTGCATGGGCGTCTTGGGCACCCGCTAGCCATCGATGCCCGGCGGACCCGCGCGGGCAGGCGGTTTTTGTCGTTTTCGGCGATTTTCAAAAGCGCTAGTCCGGCCTATTTCGCCCACCGTTCGTCCTCGGCGCGCGGCGCCTAAACCAGGCCTACCGCGGCGGCGAAGCGCATGGGCGTCTTGGGCACCCGCTAGCCATCACGATGCCGGCGGACCGCGCGGGCCGGGCGGTTTTGTCGTTTTCGGCCGATTTTCCAAAAGCGCTAGTCCACGGCCTATTTACGCCCACCGTTCCGTCCTCGGGCGCCCGTGGCGCCCTAAACCGGGCCTACCGCGGTGGAAGCGCATGGGGCGTCTTGGGCACCCGCTAGCCATCCACGATGCCGGCGGACCACCGCGGGGCAGGCGGTTTTGTCCGTTTTCGGCCGATTTTCCAAAAAGCGCTAGTACCGCGGCCTATTTTACGCCCACCGTTCCGTCCTCGGGCGCCCGCGGCGCCTAAACCCGGGCCTACAGCGGCGAAAGCGCATGGGCGTCTTGGGCACCCGCTAGCCATCCACGATGCCGGCCGGACCGCGGGCCAGGCGGTTTTGTCGTTTTCGGCCGATTTTCCAAAACGCTAGTACCGCGGCCTATTTCGCCCCACCGTTCCGTCCTCGGGCGCCCGGCGCCTAAACCAGGCCTACCGCGGCGCGGAAACGCATGGGCGTCTTGGGCACCCGCTAGCCATCCACGATGCCGGCCCGGACCCGCGCGGGCCAGGCGGTTTTTGTCCGTTTTCGGCCGATTTTCGAGGAAAGCGCTAGTACCAGGCCTATTTCTGCCCACCGTTCCGTCCTCGAGGCGCCCGTGGCGCCTAAACCCGGGCCTACCGCGGTGCGGAAAGCGCATGGGCGTCTTGGGCACCCGCTAGCCATCCACGATGCCGGCGGACCAGCGGGACGGGGCGGTTTTGTCCGTTTTTCGGCCGATTTTTCAAAAAGCGCTAGTACACGACCTATTTACGCCCACCGTTCCGTCCTCGGGCGCCGTGGGCCTAAACCCGGCCTACCGCGGCGCGGAAGCGCATGGGCGTCTTGGGCACCCGCTAGCCATCACGATGCCCGGCGGACCAGCGCGGGCCAGGCGGTTTTGTCGTTTTCGGCCGATTTTCCAAAAAGCGCTAGTACCGCGGCCTATTTACGCCCACCGTTCCGTCCTCGGCGCCCCCGGCGCTCTAAACCCGGGCCTACCGCGGCGCGAAAACGCATGGGGCGTCTTGGGCACCCGCTAGCCATCCACGATGCCGGCCGGGACCAGCGCGGGCCAGGCGGGTTTTGTCGTTTTCGGCCGATTTTCAAAAAGCGCTAGTACCACGGCCTATTTACGCCCACCGTTCCGTCCTCGGGCGCCCGCGGTGGCGCAAAACCGAGGCCTATCCCGCGGCGCGAAACGCATGGGCGTCTTGGGCACCCGCTAGCCATCACGATGCCGGCGGACCAGCGCGGGCCAGGCGGTTTTGTCCGTTTTTCGGCCGATTTTCAAAAAGCGCTAGTCCACGGCCTATTTCTGCCCACCGTTCCGTCCTCGGGCGCCCGTGGCTAAGCCAGGCCTACCGCGGCGAAAACGCATGGGCGTCTTGGGCACCCGCTAGCCATCCCGATGCCGGCCGGACCGCGCGGGCCAGGCGGTTTTGTCCGTTTTCGGCGATTTTCAAAAAGCGCTAGTCCACGGCCTATTTACGCCCCCGTTCCGTCCTCGGGCGCCCGTGGCGCCGAAACCGGGCCTACCGCGGCGCGAAGCGCATGGAGCGTCTTGGGCACCCGCTAGCCATCCACGATGCCGGCGGACCAGCGCGGGCAGGCGGTTTTGTCCGTTTTCGGCCGATCCAAAAGCGCTAGTCCACGGCCTATTTCGCCCACCGTTCCGTCCTCGAGGCGCCCGTGGCGCCCCTAAACCAGGCCTACCGCGGCGCGGAAACGCATGGGCGTCTTGGGCACCCGCTAGCCATCCACGATGCCGGCCGGACCAGCGGGCAGGCGGTTTTGTCCGTTTTCGGCCGATTTTTCAAAAGCGCTAGTCCACGGCCTATTTCTGCCCACCGTTCCGTCCTCGGGCGCCCGTGGCCCGAAACCCAGGCCGTCCGCGTGCGGCGGCGCGCATGGGCGTCTTGGGCACCCGCTAGCCATCCACGATGCCGGCCGGACCAGCGGCCGGGCCAGGCGGTTTTGTCCGTTTTCGGCCGATTTTCGGAAAGCGCTAGTCCACGGCCTATTTACGCCCACCGTTCCGTCCTCGGGCGCCCGTGGCGCCCTAAACCCAGGCCTACCGCGGCGAAGCATGCATGGGCGTCTTGGGCACCCGCTAGCCATCCACGATGCCGGCCGGACCAGCGCGGGCCAGGCGGTTTTGTCGTTTTCGGCCGATTTTCGGAAAGCGCTAGTACCACGGCCTATTTCTGCCCACCGTTCCGTCCTCGGGCGCGTGGCGCCCTAAACCCAGGCCTACCGCGGCGTGAAAGCGCATGGGCGTCTTGGGCACCCGCTAGCCATCCACGATGCCGGCCGGACCAGCGCGGGCCAGGCGGTTTTGTCCGTTTTCGGCCGATTTTTCAAAAAGCGCTAGTCCACGGCCTATTTACGCCCCCCCGTTCCGTCCTCGGGCGCCCGTGGCGCCTAAACCAGGCCTACCGCGGCGAAACGCATGGGCGTCTTGGGCACCCGCTAGCCATCCACGATGCCGGCGGACCCGCGGGCAGGCGGTTTTGTCCGTTTTCGGCCGATTTTTCAAAAGCGCTAGTACCGCGGCCTATTTACGCCCACCGTCCGTCCTCGGGCGCCCGTGGCGCCAAAACCAGGCCTACCGCGGCGCGAAACGCATGGGGCGTCTTGGGCACCCGCTAGCCATCCACGATGCCGGCGGACCCGCGGGCAGGCGGTTTTGTCCGTTTTCGGCCGATTTTTCGGAAAGCGCTAGTCCACGGCCTATTTACGCCCACCGTTCCGTCCTCGGGCGCCCGTGGCCCCTAAACCAGGCCTACCGCGGGCGGAAACGCATGGGCGTCTTGGGCACCCGCTAGCCATCCACGATGCCGGCGGACCAGCGGGCAGGCGGTTTTGTCGTTTTCGGCCGATTTTCCAAAAAGCGCTAGTACCACGGCCTATTTACGCCCACCGTTCCGTCCTCGGCGCCCGTGGCGCCTAAACCCGGGCCTACCGCGGCGTGGAAAGCGCATGGGCGTCTTGGGCACCCGCTAGCCATCCACGATGCCGGACCGGACCAGCGGGGCAGGCGGTTTTTGTCCGTTTTCGGCCGATTTTTCGAAGCGCTAGTACCCGGCCTATTTACGCCCACCGTTCCGTCCTCGGGCGCCCGTGGCGCCTAAGCCCGGGCCTACCATGGCGGAAGCGCATGGGCGTCTTGGGCACCCGCTAGCCATCCACGATGCCGGCCGGACCCGCGCGGCCAGGCGGTTTTGTCCGTTTTCGGCCGATTTTTCGGAAAGCGCTAGTCCACGGCCTATTTACGCCCACCGTTCCGTCCTCGGGCGCCCGGCGCGCTAAAACCAGGCCTACCGCGGCGAAAAAGCGCATGGGCGTCTTGGGCACCCGCTAGCCATCCACGATGCCGGCCGGACCAGCGCGGGCGGGCGGTTTTGTCCGTTTTCGGCCGATTTTTCGGAAAGCGCTAGTCCACGGCCTATTTACGCCCACCGTTCCGTCCTCGGGCGCCCGTGGCTTAAACCGGGCCTACCGCGGCGGCGAAGCGCATGGGCGTCTTGGGCACCCGCTAGCCATCACGATGCCGGCGGACCCGCGGGGCCAGGCGGTTTTGTCCGTTTTCGGCCGATTTTTCGAAAGCGCTAGTCCACGGCCTATTTACGCCCCCACCGTTCCGTCCTCGGCGCCGTGGCGCCGAAACCGGGCCTACCGCGGCGCGAAAGCGCATGGGGCGTCTTGGGCACCCGCTAGCCATCCACGATGCCGGCGGGACCAGCGGGCCAGGCGGTTTTGTCCGTTTTCGGCCGATTTTTCGGAAAGCGCTAGTCCACGGCCTATTTCGCCCACCGTTCCGTCCTCGGGCGCCCGTGGCGCCGAAACCGGGCCTACCGCGGCGCGAAACGCATGGGCGTCTTGGGCACCCGCTAGCCATCCACGATGCCGGGCGGACCAGCGGGCCAGGCGGTTTTGTCCGTTTTCGGCCGATTTTTCAAAAGCGCTAGTCCACGGCCTATTTACGCCCACCGTTCCGTCCTCGGGCGCCGTGGCGCCGAAACCAGGCCTACCGCGGCGCGAAACGCATGGGGCGTCTTGGGCACCCGCTAGCCATCCACGATGCCGGACCGGACCAGCGGGCAGGCGGTTTTGTCCGTTTTCGGCCGATTTTTCCAGGAAAGCGCTAGTCCGCGGCCTATTTACGTCTTGCCCACCCGTTCCGTCCTCGGCGCCCGTGGCCCCGTTTTAAACCGGGCCTACCGCGGCGCGGAAGCGCATGGAAGCGTCTTGGGCACCCGCTAGCCATCCACGATGCGGCCGGACCAGCGCGGGCAGGCGGTTTTGTCCGTTTTCGGCCGATTTTCCGGAAAGCGCTAGTCCACGGCCTATTTACGCCCGCCGTTCCGTCCTCGGGCGCCCGTGGCTAAAACCGGGCCTACCGCGGGCGAAGCGCATGGAGCGTCTTGGGCACCCGCTAGCCATCCACGATGCCGGCGGACCAGCGCGGGCCAGGCGGTTTTGTCCGTTTTCGGCCGATTTTTCGGAAAGCGCTAGTACCACGGCCTATTTCGCCCCCGTTCCGTCCTCGGGCGCCCGTGGCGCCCTAAAACCCCAGGCCTACCGCGGCGCGAAACGCATGGGCGTCTTGGGCACCCGCTAGCCATCCACGATGCCGGCGGACCAGCGCGGGCAGGCGGTTTTGTCCGTTTTCGGCGATTTTCAAAAAGCGCTAGTCCACGGCCTATTTACGCCCACCGTTCCGTCCTCGGGCGCCCGTGGCGCGAAGCCCAGGCCTACCGCGGCGCGGAAAGCGCATGGGCGTCTTGGGCACCCGCTAGCCATCCACGATGCCGGCCCGGACCAGCGGGCCAGGCGGTTTTGTCGTTTTCGGCCGATTTTCGGAAAGCGCTAGTCCACGGCCTATTTACGCCCCCGTTCCGTCCTCGGCGCCCGTGGTGCTAAACCCCGGGCCTACGGCGGCGAAAGCGCATGGGCGTCTTGGGCACCCGCTAGCCATCCACGATGCCGGCCGGACCCGCGCGGGCAGGCGGTTTTGTCCGTTTTCGGCCCGATTTTCCAAAAAGCGCTAGTCCACGGCCTATTTACGCCCACCGTTCCGTCCTCGGCGCCCGTGGCGCCAAAAACCAGGCGTACCGCGGCGCGAAGCGCATGGGCGTCTTGGGCACCCGCTAGCCATCCACGATGCCGGCCGGACCAGCGCGGGCAGGCGGTTTTGTCCGTTTTCGGCCGATTTTTCGGAAAGCGCTAGTCCACGGCCTATTTACGCCCACCGTTCCGTCCTCGGGCGCCGTGGCGCCAAAACCAGGCCTCCGCGGCGCGAAGCGCATGGGCGTCTTGGGCACCCGCTAGCCATCCACGATGCGGCGGACCAGCGCGGGCCAGGCGGTTTTGTCGTTTTCGGCCGATTTTCAAAAAAAAGCGCTAGTCCGTCCCGGCCTATTTCTGCCCTTGGGTTCCGTTCCGGACGTCCTCGGTGGCCCGCTAGTCCAAACGCCCCAGGCGTACCGCGGCGCGCGGGCGCATGGGCGTCTTGGGCACCCGCTAGCCATCCACGATGCCGGCCGGACCAGCGCGGGCCAGGCGGTTTTGTCCGTTTTCGGCCGATTTTCGGAAAGCGCTAGTCCCGGCCTATTTACGCCCACCCGTTCCGTCCTCGGGCGCCCGTGGCCCCAAAACCGGGCCTACCGCGGCGGAAGCGCATGGGCGTCTTGGGCACCCGCTAGCCATCCACGATGCCGGCCGGACCCAGCGGGCCAGGCGGTTTTGTCCGTTTTCGGCCGATTTTTCGGAAAGCGCTAGTCCACGGCCTATTTCGCCCACCGTTCCGTCCTCGGGCGCCCGTGGCGCCTAAACCAGGCGTACCGCGGCGCGAAAGCGCATGGGCGTCTTGGGCACCCGCTAGCCATCCACGATGCCGCCCGGACCAGCGGGCCAGGCGGTTTTGTCGTTTTCGGCCGATTTTTCGAAAGCGCTAGTCCCACGGCCTATTTACGCCCGTTCCGTCCTCGGCGCGGGCGCCCTAGCCAAAACCCCAGGCCTACCGCGGCGCGGAAACGCATGGGCGTCTTGGGCACCCGCTAGCCATCCACGATGCCGGCCGGACCAGCAGCGGGCCAGGCGGTTTTGTCGTTTTCGGCCGATTTTCGAAAGCGCTAGTCCACGGCCTATTTCGCCCACCGTTCCGTCCTCGAGGCGCCCGTGGCGCCAAAACCAGGCCTACCGCGCGCGGAAACGCATGGGCGTCTTGGGCACCCGCTAGCCATCCACGATGCCGGGACGGACCAGCGGGCCAGGCGGTTTTGTCGTTTTCGGCCGATTTTTCAAAAAGCGCTAGTCCGCGGCCTATTTCGCCCACCGTTCCGTCCTCGGGCGCCCGTGGGCCAAAACCCAGGCCTACCGCGGCGCGAAACGCATGGGCGTCTTGGGCACCCGCTAGCCATCCACGATGCCGGCGGACCCGCGCGGGCCAGGCGGTTTTGTCCGTTTTCGGCCGATTTTCCAAAAGCGCTAGTACCGGCCTATTTCGCCCACCGTTCCGTCCTCGGGCGCCCGTGGCGCCGAAAACCAGGCCTACCGCGGCGCGAAACGCATGGGCGTCTTGGGCACCCGCTAGCCATCCACGATGCCGCCGGACCAGCGGGCAGGCGGTTTTGTCCGTTTTTCGGCCGATTTTTCGGAAAGCGCTAGTCCGCGGCCTATTTCGCCCACCGTTCCGTCCTCGGGCGCCCGTGGCGCCAAAACCAGGCCTACCGCGGCGCGAAAACGCATGGGCGTCTTGGGCACCCGCTAGCCATCCACGATGCCGGCGGGACCAGCGGGGCAGGCGGTTTTGTCCGTTTTCGGCCGATTTTTTCGGAAAGCGCTAGTCCACGGCCTATTTACGCCCACCGTTCCGTCCTCGGGCGCCCGTGGCGCAAAAAACCAGGCGTACCGCGGCGCGGCGGAAACGCATGGGCGTCTTGGGCACCCGCTAGCCATCCACGATGCCGGCCGGACCGCAGCGGGCCAGGCGGTTTTGTCCGTTTTCGGCCGATTTTTCAAAAAGCGCTAGTCCACGGCCTATTTACGCCCACCGTTCCGTCCTCGGGCGCCCGTGGCGCCGAAACCGGGCCTACCGCGGCGCGAAGCGCATGGGCGTCTTGGGCACCCGCTAGCCATCCACGATGCCGGCCGGACCAGCGGGCCAGGCGGTTTTGTCGTTTTCGGCCGATTTTTCGGAAAGCGCTAGTACGGCCTATTTCGCCCCCGTTCCGTCCTCGAGGCGCCCGTGGCGCCTAAACCAGGCCTACCGCGGCGAAAGCGCATGGGCGTCTTGGGCACCCGCTAGCCATCCACGATGAGCCCCGGCGGACCAGCGCGGGCCAGGCGGTTTTGTCGTTTTTCGGCGATTTTTCGGAAAGCGCTAGTCCACGGCCTATTTCTGCCCCCGTTCCGTCCTCGGGCGCCCGTGGCGCCAAAACCAGGCCTACCGCGGCGGCGGAAATGCATGGGCGTCTTGGGCACCCGCTAGCCATCCACGATGCCGCCGGACCAGCGGGCCAGGCGGTTTTGTCGTTTTCGGCCGATTTTCGGAAAGCGCTAGTACCACGGCCTATTTACGCCCACCGTTCCGTCCTCGGCGCCCGTGGCGCCTAAGCCCGCGGCCTACCGCGGCGGGCGGAAACGCATGGGCGTCTTGGGCACCCGCTAGCCATCCACGATGCCGGTCTTGGGCACCCGGACCAGCCGGGGCCAGGCGGTTTTGTCCGTTTTCGGCCGATTTTTCGGAAAGCGCTAGTCCACGGCCTATTTACGCCCACCGTTCCGTCCTCGGGCGCCCGTGGGCCTAAACCCAGGCCTACCGCGGCGCGATGAAGCGCATGGGGCGTCTTGGGCACCCGCTAGCCATCCACGATGCCGGCGGGACCCGCGGGCCAGGCGGTTTTGTCGTTTTCGGCCGATTTTCAAAAAGCGCTAGTACCACGGCCTATTTACGCCCACCGTTCCGTCCTCGGGCGCCCGTGGCGCAAAAACCCGGGCCTACCCTGGTGGCGTGAAACGCATGGGCGTCTTGGGCACCCGCTAGCCATCCACGATGCCGGCGGACCAGGGGCAGGCGGTTTTGTCGTTTTCGGCCGATTTTCAAAAGCGCTAGTCCACGGCCTATTTACGCCCACCGTTCCGTCCTCAGGCGCCCGTGGGATTTTCCGAAACCCAGGCCTACCGCGGCGCGGAAATGCATGGGCGTCTTGGGCACCCGCTAGCCATCCACGATGCCGGCCCGGACCCGCGGGGCAGGCGGTTTTGTCGTTTTCGGCCGATTTTCGGAAAGCGCTAGTCCACGGCCTATTTACGCCCACCGTTCCGTCCTCGGGCGCCCGTGGCCTCCGAAGCCAGGCCTACCGCGGCGCGAAACGCATGGGCGTCTTGGGCACCCGCTAGCCATCCACGATGCCGGCGGACCAGCGGGGCAGGCGGTTTTGTCCGTTTTCGGCCGATTTTTCAAAAACGCTAGTCCGCGGCCTATTTACGCCCACCGTTCCGTCCTCGGGCGCCCGTGGCGCCGAAACCCAGGCCTACCGCGGCGGCGAAAGCGCATGGGGCGTCTTGGGCACCCGCTAGCCATCCACGATGCCGGCCGGACCCGCGGGCCAGGCGGTTTTGTCCGTTTTCGGCGATTTTTTCGGAAAGCGCTAGTCCACGGCCTATTTACGCCCACCGTTCCGTCCTCGGCGCCCGTGGCGCTAAACCCCGGGCGTACCGCGGCGCGCGAAACGCATGGGCGTCTTGGGCACCCGCTAGCCATCCACGATGCCGGCGGACCAGCGCGGGCCAGGCGGTTTTGTCCGTTTTCGGCCGATTTTTCGAAAACGCTAGTCCACGGCCTATTTCGCCCACCGTTCCGTCCTCGGCGCCCGTGGTGGCCTAAACCATGGGCGTACCGCGGCGGCGAAGCGCGCATGGGCGTCTTGGGCACCCGCTAGCCATCCACGATGCCGGCGGACCAGCGGGACAGGCGGTTTTGTCGTTTTCGGCCGATTTTTCGGAAAGCGCTAGTACCACGGCCTATTTCGCCCACCGTTCCGTCCTCGGGCGCCCGTGGCCCAAAACCAGGCGTACCGCGGCGGAAGCGCATGGGCGTCTTGGGCACCCGCTAGCCATCCACGATGCCGGCCGGACCAGCGCGGGCCAGGCGGTTTTGTCCGTTTTCGGCCGATTTTCGGAAAGCGCTAGTCCACGGCCTATTTACGCCCACCGTTCCGTCCTCGGCGCCCGTGGGCCGAAACCAGGCGTACCGCGGCGCGAAACGCATGGGCGTCTTGGGCACCCGCTAGCCATCCACGATGCGGCCGGACCAGCGGGCCAGGCGGTTTTGTCGTTTTCGGCCGATTTTCCGGAAAGCGCTAGTCCACGGCCTATTTACGCCCACCGTTCCGTCCTCGGGCGCCCGTGGCGCCGAAACCAGGCGTACCGCGCGCGCGCGAAAAGCGCATGGGCGTCTTGGGCACCCGCTAGCCATCCACGATGCCGGCTTGGGCACCCGGACCGCGCGGGCCAGGCGGTTTTGTCGTTTTCGGCCGATTTTTCGGAAAGCGCTAGTCCACGGCCTATTTACGCCCACCGTTCCGTCCTCGGGCGCCCGTGGGCCGAAACCAGGCCTACCGCGGCGCGAAAGCGCATGGGCGTCTTGGGCACCCGCTAGCCATCCACGATGCCGGCGGACCAGCGGGCCAGGCGGTTTTGTCGTTTTCGGCCGATTTTCCGGAAAGCGCTAGTCCGCGGCCTATTTACGCCCACCGTTCCGTCCTCGGGCGCCCGTGGCGCCTAAAACCAGGCCTACCGCGGCGCGAAAGCGCATGGGCGTCTTGGGCACCCGCTAGCCATCCACGATGCCGGCCGGACCAGCGCGGGCCAGGCGGTTTTGTCGTTTTCGGCCGATTTTTCGGAAAGCGCTAGTACGGCCTATTTACGCCCGCCGTTCCGTCCTCGAGGCGCCCGTGGCGCCGAAACCCAGGCGTACCGCGGCGCGGAAGCGCGCATGGGGCGTCTTGGGCACCCGCTAGCCATCCACGATGCCGGCGGACCAGCGCGGGCCAGGCGGTTTTGTCCGTTTTCGGCCGATTTTCGGAAAGCGCTAGTCCACGGCCTATTTACGCCCACCGTTTCCGTCCTCGGGCGCCCGTGCGCCTAAAACCAGGCGTACCGCGGGCGAAACGCATGGGCGTCTTGGGCACCCGCTAGCCATCCACGATGCCGGCGGACAGCGCGGCCAGGCGGTTTTGTCCGTTTTCGGCCGATTTTTCGGAAAGCGCTAGTCCCCGGCCTATTTACGCCCACCGTTCCGTCCTCGGGCGCCCGTGGCGCCAAAACCAGGCGTACCGCGGCGCGGAAAGCGCATGGGCGTCTTGGGCACCCGCTAGCCATCCACGATGCCGGCCGGACCAGCGCGGGCCAGGCGGTTTTGTCGTTTTCGGCCGATTTTCGGAAAGCGCTAGTCCACGGCCTATTTACGCCCACCGTTCCGTCCTCGGGCGCCCGTGGGCCGAAACCCGGCCTACCGTGGCGCGGAAAGCGCATGGGCGTCTTGGGCACCCGCTAGCCATCCACGATGCCGGCCGGACCCGCGCGGGCCAGGCGGTTTTGTCCGTTTTCGGCCGATTTTCCGGAAAGCGCTAGTCCACGGCCTATTTCTGCCCACCGTTCCGTCCTCGGGCGCCCGTGGGCGCCGAAACCCAGGCGTACCGCGGCGCGAAACGCATGGGCGTCTTGGGCACCCGCTAGCCATCCACGATGCCGGCGGACCAGCGGGCCAGGCGGTTTTGTCCGTTTTCGGCCGATTTTCCAAAAGCGCTAGTCCACGGCCTATTTCGCCCACCGTTCCGTCCTCGGGCGCCCGTGGCGCCCAAAACCAGGCCTACCGCGGCGAAACGCATGGGCGTCTTGGGCACCCGCTAGCCATCCACGATGCCGGCGGACCGCAGCGGGCCAGGCGGTTTTTGTCCGTTTTCGGCCGATTTTTCGGAAAGCGCTAGTCCACGGCCTATTTACGCCCACCGTTCCGTCCTCGGGCGCCCGTGGCGCCGAAACCAGGCGTACCGCGGGCGCGAACGCATGGGCGTCTTGGGCACCCGCTAGCCATCCACGATGCCGGCCGGACCCGCGGGCCAGGCGGTTTTGTCCGTTTTCGGCCGATTTTTCGGAAAGCGCTAGTCCACGGCCTATTTACGCCCACCGTTCCGTCCTCGGGCGCCCGTGGCGCCAAAACCAGGCGTACCGCGGCGAAAGCGCATGGGCGTCTTGGGCACCCGCTAGCCATCCCGATGCCCGGCCGGACCAGCGGGCCAGGCGGTTTTGTCCGTTTTCGGCCGATTTTCGAAAGCGCTAGTCCCACGGCCTATTTCGCCCACCCGTTCCGTCCTCGGCGCCCGTGGCAAAAAAACCAGGCCTACCGCGGCGGCGAAGCGCATGGGCGTCTTGGGCACCCGCTAGCCATCCACGATGCCGGCCGGGACCAGCGGGCAGGCGGTTTTGTCGTTTTTCGGCCGATTTTCGGAAAGCGCTAGTCCCCGGCCTATTTACGCCCCACCGTTCCGTCCTCGGGCGCCCGCATGGAAAAACCAGGCCTACCGCGGCGCGGAAACGCATGGAGCGTCTTGGGCACCCGCTAGCCATCCACGATGCCGGCCGGACCCAGCGGGCCAGGCGGTTTTGTCCGTTTTCGGCCGATTTTTCGGAAAGCGCTAGTCCCGGCCTATTTCGCCCACCCGTTCCGTCCTCGAGGCGCCCGTGGCGCCCGAAACCCGGGCGTACGGCGGCGGAAACGCATGGGCGTCTTGGGCACCCGCTAGCCATCCCGATGCCGGCGGACCCAGCGGGCCAGGCGGTTTTGTCGTTTTCGGCCGATTTTTCGGAAAGCGCTAGTCCACGGCCTATTTACGCCCACCGTTCCGTCCTCGGGCGCCCGTGGCGCCAAAACCCAGGCGCGTACCGCGCGCGGAAGCGCATGGGCGTCTTGGGCACCCGCTAGCCATCCACGATGCCGGCCGGACCAGCGCGGACAGGCGGTTTTGTCCGTTTTCGGCCGATTTTCCGGAAAGCGCTAGTCCCACGGCCTATTTACGCCCCCCGTTCCGTCCTCGGGCGCCCGTGGGCCAAAACCAGGCGTACCGCGGCGCGGAAACGCATGGGCGTCTTGGGCACCCGCTAGCCATCCACGATGCCGGCCGGACCAGCGGGCCAGGCGGTTTTGTCCGTTTTTCGGCCGATTTTCGGAAAGCGCTAGTCCCACGGCCTATTTACGCCCACCGTTCCGTCCTCGGGCGCCCGTGGCGCAAAAACCCAGGCGTACCGCGGCGCGAAAGCGCATGGGCGTCTTGGGCACCCGCTAGCCATCCACGATGCCGGCCGGACCAGCGGGCCAGGCGGTTTTGTCGTTTTCGGCCGATTTTTCGGAAAGCGCTAGTCCGGCCTATTTACGCCCCCCGTTCCGTCCTCGGCGCCCGTGGCGCCCGAAACCAGGCCTACCGCGGCGCGGAAACGCATGGAGCGTCTTGGGCACCCGCTAGCCATCCCGATGCCGGCGGACCAGCGGGCCAGGCGGTTTTGTCGTTTTCGGCCGATTTTTCGGAAAGCGCTAGTCCACGGCCTATTTCGCCCACCGTTCCGTCCTCGGGCGCCCGTGGCGCCGAAACCCAGGCGTACCGCGGCGCTTTGAAACGCATGGGGCGTCTTGGGCACCCGCTAGCCATCCACGATGCCGGCCGGACCCCGCGGGCCAGGCGGTTTTGTCGTTTTCGGCCGATTTTCGGAAAGCGCTAGTCCACGGCCTATTTCTGCCCACCGTTCCGTCCTCAGGCGCCCGTGGTGCCCGAAACCCGGGCGTACCCGCGGCGCGGAAACGCATGGGCGTCTTGGGCACCCGCTAGCCATCCACGATGCCGGCCGGACCAGCGGGGCAGGCGGTTTTGTCCGTTTTTCGGCCGATTTTCAAAAGCGCTAGTCCGCGGCCTATTTACGCCCCCGTTCCGTCCTCGGGCGCCGTGGCGCCAAAACCCAGGCGTACCGCGGGCGGAAAGCGCATGGGCGTCTTGGGCACCCGCTAGCCATCCACGATGCCGGCGGACCCAGCGGGGCAGGCGGTTTTGTCCGTTTTCGGCCGATTTTCGGAAAGCGCTAGTCCACGGCCTATTTCTGCCCACCGTTCCATCCTCAGGCGCCCGTGGTGCCCAAAACCCGGGCCTACCGCGGCGCGGAAACGCATGGAGCGTCTTGGGCACCCGCTAGCCATCCACGATGCCGGCGGACCCGCGGGCCAGGCGGTTTTGTCCGTTTTCGGCCGATTTTCGGAAAGCGCTAGTCCACGGCCTATTTACGCCCACCGTTCCGTCCTCAGGCGCCCGTGGCGCAAAAACCAGGCGTACCGCGGTGCGGAAACGCATGGGCGTCTTGGGCACCCGCTAGCCATCCACGATGCCGGCCGGACCGCGCGGGCCAGGCGGTTTTGTCGTTTTCGGCCGATTTTTCGGGAAAGCGCTAGTCCACGGCCTATTTCGCCCACCGTTCCGTCCTCGGGCGCCCGTGGCGCCCAAAACCAGGCGTACCGCGGCGCGAAACGCATGGGCGTCTTGGGCACCCGCTAGCCATCCACGATGCCGGACCGGACCAGCGGGCCAGGCGGTTTTTGTTTTTCGGCCGATTTTTCGGAAAGCGCTAGTCCGGCCTATTTCTGCCCACCGTTCCGTCCTCGAGGCGCCCGTGGCGCCGAAACCAGGCGTACCGCGGCGCGGAAGCGCATGGGCGTCTTGGGCACCCCGCTAGCCATCCACGATGCCGGCGGACCAGCAGCGGGCCAGGCGGTTTTGTCGTTTTCGGCCGATTTTTCGGAAAGCGCTAGTCCACGGCCTATTTTCGCCCACCGTTCCGTCCTCGGGCGCCCGTGGGCCCAAAACCAGGCGTACCGCGGCAGAAACGCATGGGCGTCTTGGGCACCCGCTAGCCATCCACGATGCCGGCGGACCAGCGGCGGGCAGGCGGTTTTGTCGTTTTCGGCCGATTTTCGGAAAGCGCTAGTCCCACGGCCTATTTACGCCCCCGTTCCGTCCTCGGCGCCCGTGGCGCAAAACCCAGGCCTACCGCGGCGCGGAAACGCATGGGCGTCTTGGGCACCCGCTAGCCATCCACGATGCCGGCGGACCGCGCGGCCAGGCGGGTTTTGTCCGTTTTCGGCCGATTTTTCGGAAAGCGCTAGTACCACGGCCTATTTCGCCCACCGTTCCGTCCTCGGGCGCCCGTGGGCGCCAAAACCAGGCCTACCGTGGCGCGAAAACGCATGGGCGTCTTGGGCACCCGCTAGCCATCCACGATGCCGGCCGGACCAGCGGGCAGGCGGTTTTGTCGTTTTCGGCCGATTTTCGGAAGCGCTAGTCCACGGCCTATTTTGCGCCCACCGTTCCGTCCTCGGGCGCCCGTGGGCCGAAACCAGGCGTACCGCGGCGCAGAAACGCATGGGCGTCTTGGGCACCCGCTAGCCATCCACGATGCCGGCGGACCAGCAGCGGGCCAGGCGGTTTTGTCCGTTTTCGGCCGATTTTCGGAAAGCGCTAGTCCACGGCCTATTTACGCCCACCGTTCCGTCCTCGGGCGCCCGTGGCGCCCAAAACCCAGGCGTACCGCGGCGCGGAAGCGCATGGGCGTCTTGGGCACCCGCTAGCCATCCACGATGCCGGCGGACCCAGCGGGCCCAGGCGGTTTTGTCCGTTTTCGCCCGATTTTCGAAAGCGCTAGTCCACGGCCTATTTACGCCCACCGTTCCGTCCTCGGGCGCCCGTGGCGCCTAAACCAGGCGTACCGCGGCGGAAAGCGCATGGGCGTCTTGGGCACCCGCTAGCCATCCACGATGCCGGCCGGACCAGCAGGGACAGGCGGTTTTGTCCGTTTTTCGGCCGATTTTTCGGAAAGCGCTAGTCCACGGCCTATTTACGCCCACCGTTCCGTCCTCGGGCGCCCGTGGTAGTTTGGCCTAAACCCAGGCCTACCGCGGCGGCGCGGAAACGCATGGAGCGTCTTGGGCACCCGCTAGCCATCCACGATGCCGGCCGGACCAGCGCGGGCCAGGCGGTTTTGTCGTTTTCGGCCGATTTTTCGGAAAGCGCTAGTCCACGGCCTATTTACGCCCACCGTTCCGTCCTCGGGCGCCCGTGGCGCCCTAAAACCAGGCCTACCGCGGCGCGAAACGCATGGGCGTCTTGGGCACCCGCTAGCCATCCACGATGCCGGCGGACCAGCGCGGGCCAGGCGGTTTTGTCGTTTTCGGCCGATTTTAAAAAAGCGCTAGTCCGCGGCCTATTTACGCCCACCGTTCCGTCCTCGGGCGCCCGTGGCGCCAAAACCCAGGCCTACCGCGGCGGCGAAACGCATGGAGCGTCTTGGGCACCCGCTAGCCATCCACGATGCCGGCCGGACCAGCGCGGCCAGGCGGTTTTGTCCGTTTTCGGCCGATTTTTCGGAAAGCGCTAGTCCACGGCCTATTTCTGCCCACCGTTCCGTCCTCAGGCGCCCGTGGTGCGAAACCAGGCCTACCGCGGCGCGAAGCGCATGGGCGTCTTGGGCACCCGCTAGCCATCCACGATGCCGGCCGGACCAGCGGGCCAGGCGGTTTTGTCCGTTTTCGGCCGATTTTCGGAAAGCGCTAGTCCACGGCCTATTTCTGCCCACCGTTCCGTCCTCGAGGCGCCCGTGGCGCCGAAACCCAGGCGTACCGCGGCGCGGAAACGCATGGGCGTCTTGGGCACCCGCTAGCCATCCACGATGCCGGCCGGACCCAGCGGGCCAGGCGGTTTTGTCGTTTTCGGCCGATTTTCGAAAGCGCTAGTCCACGGCCTATTTCTGCCCACCGTTCCGTCCTCGGGCGCCCGTGGCGCCAAAAACCAGGCGTACCGCGGCGCGAAACGCATGGGCGTCTTGGGCACCCGCTAGCCATCCACGATGCCGGCCGGACCCGCGGGCCAGGCGGTTTGTCCGTTTTCGGCCGATTTTTCGGAAAGCGCTAGTCCACGGCCTATTTCTGCCCACCGTTCCGTCCTCGGGCGCCCGTGGCGCCCGAAAACCAGGCGTACCGCGGCGCGAAAACGCATGGGCGTCTTGGGCACCCGCTAGCCATCCACGATGCCGGCCGGACCCAGCGGGCAGGCGGTTTTTGTCCGTTTTCGGCCGATTTTCGAAAGCGCTAGTCCACGGCCTATTTCGCCCACCGTTCCGTCCTCGGCGCCCGTGGCGCCCGAAACCAGGCGTACCGCGGCGCGAAAGCGCATGGGCGTCTTGGGCACCCGCTAGCCATCCACGATGCCGGCGGACCCAGCGGGCCAGGCGGTTTTGTCCGTTTTCGGCCGATTTTTCCGGAAAGCGCTAGTCCACGGCCTATTTACGCCCACCGTTCCGTCCTCGGCGCCCGTGGCGCCAAAAACCAGGCGTACCGCGGCGGCGAAAACGCATGGGCGTCTTGGGCACCCGCTAGCCATCCACGATGCCGGCCGGACCCAGCGGGCCAGGCGGTTTTGTCGTTTTCGGCCGATTTTTCGGAAAGCGCTAGTCCACGGCCTATTTACGCCCACCGTTCCGTCCTCGGGCGCCCGTGGCGCCGAAAACCAGGCGTACCGCGGGCGGAAACGCATGGGCGTCTTGGGCACCCGCTAGCCATCCACGATGCCGGCCGGACCCGCGGGCCAGGCGGTTTTTGTCCGTTTTCGGCCGATTTTTCGGAAAGCGCTAGTCCACGGCCTATTTACGCCCACCGTTCCGTCCTCGGGCGCCGTGGCGCCGAAAACCAGGCGTACCGCGGCGCGGAAACGCATGGGCGTCTTGGGCACCCGCTAGCCATCCACGATGCCGGGCCGGACCGCGGGCCAGGCGGTTTTGTCGTTTTCGGCCGATTTTTCGGAAAGCGCTAGTCCACGGCCTATTTACGCCCACCGTTCCGTCCTCGGCGCCCGTGGCGCCGAAACCAGGCGTACCGCGGGCGAAGCGCATGGGCGTCTTGGGCACCCGCTAGCCATCCACGATGCCGGCGGACCGCGGGCAGGCGGTTTTGTCCGTTTTCGGCCGATTTTTCGGAAAGCGCTAGTCCACGGCCTATTTACGCCCACCGTTCCGTCCTCGGGCGCCCGTGGCGCCCGAAAACCCAGGCGTACCGCGGCGCGAAACGCATGGGCGTCTTGGGCACCCGCTAGCCATCCACGATGCCGGCGGGACCAGCGGGCCAGGCGGTTTTGTCGTTTTCGGCGATTTTTCGAAAGCGCTAGTCCACGGCCTATTTCGCCCACCGTTCCGTCCTCGGGCGCCCGTGGCGCCAAAACCCAGGCGTACCGCGGCGCGAAACGCATGGGCGTCTTGGGCACCCGCTAGCCATCCACGATGCCGGCGGACCAGCGCGGGCCAGGCGGTTTTGTCCGTTTTCGGCCGATTTTCGGAAAGCGCTAGTCCACGGCCTATTTACGCCCACCGTTCCGTCCTCGGGCGCCCGTGGCGCCGAAACCAGGCGTACCGCGGCGCGGAAACGCATGGGGCGTCTTGGGCACCCGCTAGCCATCCACGATGCCGGCCGGACCCGCGGGCCAGGCGGTTTTGTCCGTTTTCGGCCGATTTTCGGAAAGCGCTAGTCCACGGCCTATTTCTGCCCACCGTTCCGTCCTCGGGCGCCCGTGGGCCAAAAACCAGGCGTACCGCGGCGGCGAAACGCATGGGCGTCTTGGGCACCCGCTAGCCATCCACGATGGGCGGACCAGCGGGCCAGGCGGTTTTGTCGTTTTCGGCCGATTTTTCGGAAAGCGCTAGTCCACGGCCTATTTACGCCCACCGTTCCGTCCTCGGGCGCCCGTGTGGCCGAAACCAGGCGTACCGTGGCGGCGCGAAACGCATGGGCGTCTTGGGCACCCGCTAGCCATCCACGATGCCGGCGGACCAGCGCGGGCCAGGCGGTTTTGTCGTTTTCGGCCGATTTTCGAAAAAGCGCTAGTCCACGGCCTATTTACGCCCACCGTTCCGTCCTCGGGCGCCCGTGGCGCCAAAACCAGGCGTACCGCGGCGCGGAAACGCATGGGCGTCTTGGGCACCCGCTAGCCATCCACGATGCCGGCGGGCGCGGGCCAGGCGGTTTTGTCCGTTTTCGGCGATTTTTCGGAAAGCGCTAGTCCACGGCCTATTTCTGCCCACCGTTCCGTCCTCGGGCGCCCGTGGCGCCAAAAACCAGGCGTACCGCGGCGCGAAGCGCATGGGCGTCTTGGGCACCCGCTAGCCATCCACGATGCCGGCCGGACCCAGCGGGGCCAGGCGGTTTTGTCGTTTTCGGCCGATTTTTCGGAAAGCGCTAGTCCACGGCCTATTTCGCCCACCGTTCCGTCCTCGGCGCCCGTGGGCCAAAAACCAGGCGTACCGCGGCGCGGAAATGCGCATGGGCGTCTTGGGCACCCGCTAGCCATCCACGATGCCGGCGGACCCAGCGGGCAGGCGGTTTTGTCCGTTTTCGGCCGATTTTTCGGAAAGCGCTAGTCCACGGCCTATTTTCTGCCCCCGTTCCGTCCTCGGCGCCCGTGGCGTTCCCGAAACCCAGGCGTACCGCGGCGCGCGAAACGCATGGGCGTCTTGGGCACCCGCTAGCCATCCACGATGCCGGCCGGACCGCGGGCAGGCGGTTTTGTCGTTTTCGGCCGATTTTCGGAAAGCGCTAGTCCACGGCCTATTTTCGCCCACCGTTCCGTCCTCGGCGCCCGTGGCGCCCAAAACCAGGCGTACCGCGGCGTGAAACGCATGGGCGTCTTGGGCACCCGCTAGCCATCCACGATGCCGGCCGGACCCAGCGGGCCAGGCGGTTTTGTCCGTTTTCGGCCGATTTTTCGGAAAGCGCTAGTCCACGGCCTATTTTCGCCCACCGTTCCGTCCTCGGGCGCCCGTGGCGCCGAAACCCAGGCGTACCGCGGCGCGGAAACGCATGGGCGTCTTGGGCACCCGCTAGCCATCCACGATGCCGGCCGGACCCGCGCGGGCAGGCGGTTTTGTCCGTTTTCGGCCGATTTTTCGGAAAGCGCTAGTCCCGGCCTATTTCTGCCCACCGTTCCGTCCTCGGCGCCCGTGGCGCCGAAACCAGGCGTACCGCGGGCGCGAAGCGCATGGGCGTCTTGGGCACCCGCTAGCCATCCACGATGCCGGCCGGACCCCAGCGGGCCAGGCGGTTTTGTCGTTTTCGGCCGATTTTTCGGAAAGCGCTAGTCCACGGCCTATTTACGCCCACCGTTCCGTCCTCGGGCGCCCGTGGCGCCCAAAACCAGGCGTACCGCGGCGCGAAACGCATGGGCGTCTTGGGCACCCGCTAGCCATCCACGATGCCGGCCGGACCAGCGGGCCAGGCGGTTTTTGTCCGTTTTCGGCCGATTTTCGGAAAGCGCTAGTCCCCGGCCTATTTCGCCCACCGTTCCGTCCTCGGGCGCCCGTGGCGCCCAAAACCCAGGCGTACCGCGGCGCGAAACGCATGGGCGTCTTGGGCACCCGCTAGCCATCCACGATGCCGGCCGGACCAGCGCGGGCCAGGCGGTTTTGTCCGTTTTCGGCCGATTTTTCGGAAAGCGCTAGTCCACGGCCTATTTACGCCCACCGTTCCGTCCTCGGGCGCCCGTGGCGCCCGAAAACCAGGCGTACCGCGGCGCGAAACGCATGGGCGTCTTGGGCACCCGCTAGCCATCCACGATGCCGGCCGGACCAGCGCGGGCCAGGCGGTTTTGTCCGTTTTCGGCGATTTTTCGGAAGCGCTAGTCCACGGCCTATTTACGCCCACCGTTCCGTCCTCGGGCGCCCGTGGCGCCGGAAAAAACCAGGCGTACCGCGCGCGGAAACGCATGGGCGTCTTGGGCACCCGCTAGCCATCCACGATGCCGGCGGACCAGCGGGCCAGGCGGTTTTGTCCGTTTTCGGCCGATTTTTCGGAAAGCGCTAGTCCACGGCCTATTTACGCCCACCGTTCCGTCCTCGGGCGCCCGTGGCGCCCAAAACCCAGGCGTACCGCGGCGCGGAAAACGCATGGGCGTCTTGGGCACCCGCTAGCCATCCACGATGCCGGCGGACCAGCGGGCCAGGCGGTTTTGTCCGTTTTCGGCCGATTTTTCGAAAGCGCTAGTCCACGGCCTATTTCGCCCACCGTTCCGTCCTCGGCGCCCGTGGCGCCAAAACCCAGGCGTACCCGGCGGCGCGAAACGCATGGGCGTCTTGGGCACCCGCTAGCCATCCACGATGCCGGCGGACCCAGCGGGCCAGGCGGTTTTGTCCGTTTTCGGCGATTTTTCGGAAAGCGCTAGTCCACGGCCTATTTCGCCCACCGTTCCGTCCTCGGGCGCCCGTGGCGCCGAAACCAGGCGGCGTACCGCGGCGCGAAACGCATGGGCGTCTTGGGCACCCGCTAGCCATCCACGATGCGGGCGGACCCAGCGGGCCAGGCGGTTTTGTCCGTTTTCGGCCGATTTTTCGGAAAGCGCTAGTCCCGGCCTATTTCGCCCACCGTTCCGTCCTCGGGCGCCCGTGGCGCCGAAACCCAGGCGTACCGCGGGCGAAAGCGCATGGGCGTCTTGGGCACCCGCTAGCCATCCACGATGCCGGCGGACCAGCGCGGGCCAGGCGGTTTTGTCCGTTTTCGGCCGATTTTCGGAAAGCGCTAGTCCACGGCCTATTTCGCCCACCGTTCCGTCCTCGGGCGCCCGTGGCGCCGAAACCAGGCGTACCGCGGCGCGGAAACGCATGGGCGTCTTGGGCACCCGCTAGCCATCCACGATGCCGGCCGGACCAGCGGGCAGGCGGTTTTGTCCGTTTTCGGCCGATTTTTCGGAAAGCGCTAGTCCACGGCCTATTTACGCCCACCGTTCCGTCCTCGGGCGCCCGTGGCGCCCAAAACCAGGCGTACCGCGCGCGAAAGCGCATGGGCGTCTTGGGCACCCGCTAGCCATCCCGATGCCGGCGGACCCGCGGCCAGGCGGTTTTGTCCGTTTTCGGCCGATTTTCGGAAAGCGCTAGTCCACGGCCTATTTACGCCCACCGTTCCGTCCTCGGCGCCCGTGTGGCCGAAACCAGGCGTACCGGCGGCGGAAGCGCATGGGCGTCTTGGGCACCCGCTAGCCATCCACGATGCCGGCGGACCCAGCGGGCAGGCGGTTTTGTCCGTTTTCGGCCGATTTTTCGGAAAGCGCTAGTCCACCGGCCTATTTCGCCCACCGTTCCGTCCTCGGGCGCCCGTGGCGCCAAAACCAGGCGTACCGCGGCGCGGAAACGCATGGGCGTCTTGGGCACCCGCTAGCCATCCACGATGCCGGCGGACCAGCAGCGGGGCAGGCGGTTTTTGTCCGTTTTCGGCCGATTTTTCGGAAAGCGCTAGTCCACGGCCTATTTCGCCCACCGTTCCGTCCTCGGGCGCCCGTGGCGCCGAAACCAGGCGTACCGCGGCGCGAAGCGCATGGGCGTCTTGGGCACCCGCTAGCCATCGATGCGATGCCGGCGGACCAGCGCGGGCAGGCGGTTTTGTCGTTTTCGGCCGATTTTCGGAAAGCGCTAGTACCACGGCCTATTTACGCCCACCGTTCCGTCCTCGGCGCCCGTGGCGCCCAAAACCCAGGCCTACCGCGGCGGCGAAAGCGCATGGGCGTCTTGGGCACCCGCTAGCCATCCACGATGCCGGCCGGACCCGCGCGGGCCAGGCGGTTTTGTCCGTTTTCGGCCGATTTTTCGGAAAGCGCTAGTCCACGGCCTATTTCTGCCCACCGTTCCGTCCTCGGGCGCCCGTGGCGCCAAAACCAGGCGTACCCGCGGCGCGAAACGCATGGGCGTCTTGGGCACCCGCTAGCCATCCACGATGCCGGCCGGACCCGCGGGCCAGGCGGTTTTTGTCCGTTTTCGGCCGATTTTTCGGAAAGCGCTAGTCCACGGCCTATTTACGCCCACCGTTCCGTCCTCGGCGCCCGGCGCCCGTGGCTTAAAACCAGGCGTACCGCGGGCGAAACGCATGGGCGTCTTGGGCACCCGCTAGCCATCCACGATGCCGGCGGACCCGCGGGCAGGCGGTTTTGTCCGTTTTCGGCCGATTTTTCGAAAGCGCTAGTCCACGGCCTATTTACGCCCACCGTTCCGTCCTCGGGCGCCCGTGGCGCCGAAACCAGGCGTACCGGCGGCGGAAACGCATGGAGCGTCTTGGGCACCCGCTAGCCATCCACGATGCGGCCGGACCAGCGGGCCAGGCGGTTTTTGTCCGTTTTCGGCCGATTTTTCGGAAAGCGCTAGTCACGGCCTATTTCGCCCACCGTTCCGTCCTCGGGCGCCCGTGGCAAAAACCCAGGCGTACCGCGGCGCGGAAACGCATGGGCGTCTTGGGCACCCGCTAGCCATCCACGATGCCGGCGGACCGCGGGCCAGGCGGTTTTGTCCGTTTTCGGCCGATTTTTCGGAAAGCGCTAGTCCACGGCCTATTTCTGCCCACCGTTCCGTCCTCGGCGCCCGTGGCGCCAAAACCAGGCGTACCGCGGCGCGGAAGCGCATGGGCGTCTTGGGCACCCGCTAGCCATCCACGATGCCGGCCGGACCAGCGGGCCAGGCGGTTTTGTCGTTTTCGGCCGATTTTTCGGAAAGCGCTAGTCCACGGCCTATTTCTGCCCACCGTTCCGTCCTCGGGCGCCCGTGGCGCCAAAACCGGGCGTACCGCGGCGCGAAACGCATGGGCGTCTTGGGCACCCGCTAGCCATCCACGATGCCGGCCGGACCAGCGGGCAGGCGGTTTTGTCCGTTTTCGGCCGATTTTCGGAAAGCGCTAGTCCACGGCCTATTTACGCTTGCCCCGTTCCGTCCTCGGGCGCCCGTGGCGCCGAAACCCAGGCGTACCGCGGCGCGAAGCGCATGGGCGTCTTGGGCACCCGCTAGCCATCCCGATGCCGGCCGGACCAGCGCGGGCCAGGCGGTTTTGTCCGTTTTCGGCCGATTTTTCGGAAAGCGCTAGTAGTCCCGGCCTATTTCTGCCCACCGTTCCGTCCTCGGGCGCCCGTGGGCCGAAAACCAGGCCTACCGCGGCGAAGCGCATGGGCGTCTTGGGCACCCGCTAGCCATCCACGATGCCGGCGGACCAGCGCGGGCCAGGCGGTTTTGTCCGTTTTCGGCCGATTTTTCGGAAAGCGCTAGTACGGCCTATTTCTGCCCACCGTTCCGTCCTCGGGCGCCCGTGGCGCCAAAACCCAGGCGTACCGCGGCGGCGGAAACGCATGGGCGTCTTGGGCACCCGCTAGCCATCCACGATGCCGGCGGACCAGCAGCGGGCAGGCGGTTTTGTCCGTTTTCGGCCGATTTTCGGAAGCGCTAGTCCACGGCCTATTTACGCCCACCGTTCCGTCCTCGGCGCCCGTGGTGCCAAAAACCCAGGCGTACCGCGGCGCGAAACGCATGGGCGTCTTGGGCACCCGCTAGCCATCCACGATGCCGGCCGGACCCCGCGGGCAGGCGGTTTTGTCGTTTTCGGCCGATTTTCGGAAAGCGCTAGTCCACGGCCTATTTACGCCCACCGTTCCGTCCTCGGGCGCCCGTGGCGCCAAAACCAGGCCTACGCGGCGCGAAGCGCATGGGGCGTCTTGGGCACCCGCTAGCCATCCACGATGCCGGCCGGACCAGCGCGGGCAGGCGGTTTTGTCCGTTTTCGGCCGATTTTTCGGAAAGCGCTAGTCCACGGCCTATTTCGCCCACCGTTCCGTCCTCGGCGCCCGTGGGCGCCCGAAACCAGGCGTACCGCGGCGCGAAACGCATGGGCGTCTTGGGCACCCGCTAGCCATCCACGATGCCGGCCGGACCAGCGCGGGCCAGGCGGTTTTGTCGTTTTCGGCCGATTTTCGGAAAGCGCTAGTCCACGGCCTATTTTCTGCCCACCGTTCCGTCCTCGGGCGCCCGTGGTGGCGCCGAAACCCAGGCGTACCGCGGGCGGAAACGCATGGGCGTCTTGGGCACCCGCTAGCCATCCACGATGCCGGCCGGACCCGCGGGCCAGGCGGTTTTGTCCGTTTTCGGCCGATTTTTCGGAAGCGCTAGTCCACGGCCTATTTCGCCCACCGTTCCGTCCTCGGGCGCCCGTGGGCCGAAACCCAGGCGTACCGCGGGCGCGAAACGCATGGGGCGTCTTGGGCACCCGCTAGCCATCCGACGATGCCGGACCGGACCAGCGGGCCAGGCGGTTTTGTCCGTTTTCGGCCGATTTTCGGAAAGCGCTAGTCCACGGCCTATTTCGCCCACCGTTCCGTCCTCGGGCGCCCGTGGCGCCGAAACCAGGCGTACCGTGGGCGGAAGCGCATGGGCGTCTTGGGCACCCGCTAGCCATCCACGATGCCGGCGGACCAGCGCGGGCCAGGCGGTTTTGTCCGTTTTCGGCCGATTTTCGGAAAGCGCTAGTCCACGGCCTATTTCGCCCACCGTTCCGTCCTCGGGCGCCCGTGGCTTCCGAAACCCAGGCGTACCGCGGCGCGAAAAACGCATGGGCGTCTTGGGCACCCGCTAGCCATCCACGATGCCGGCGGACCAGCGGGCCAGGCGGTTTTGTCGTTTTCGGCCGATTTTCCGGAAAGCGCTAGTCCACGGCCTATTTCTGCCCACCGTTCCGTCCTCGGCGCCCGTGGCTGGAAACCAGGCGTACCGCGGCGTGAAACGCATGGGCGTCTTGGGCACCCGCTAGCCATCCGATGATGGCCGGACCACCAGCGGGGCAGGCGGTTTTGTCGTTTTCGGCCGATTTTTCGGAAAGCGCTAGTCCACGGCCTATTTCGCCCCCGTTCCGTCCTCGGGCGCCCGTGGCGCCAAAACCCAGGCGTACCGCGGCGCGAAACGCATGGGCGTCTTGGGCACCCGCTAGCCATCCACGATGCCGGCCGGACCCAGCGGGCCAGGCGGTTTTGTCGTTTTCGGCCGATTTTTCGGAAAGCGCTAGTCCCGGCCTATTTCGCCCCCGTTCCGTCCTCGGCGCCCGTGGCGCCGAAAACCAGGCGTACCGCGGCGGAAACGCATGGGCGTCTTGGGCACCCGCTAGCCATCCACGATGCCGGCGGACCAGCGGGGGCCAGGCGGTTTTGTCGTTTTCGGCGATTTTCGGAAAGCGCTAGTCCACGGCCTATTTCGCCCCCCGTTCCGTCCTCGAGGCGCCCGTGGGCGCCGAAACCCAGGCGTACCGCGGCGCGGAAACGCATGGGCGTCTTGGGCACCCGCTAGCCATCCACGATGCCGGCCGGACCGCGCGGGCCAGGCGGTTTTGTCGTTTTCGGCCGATTTTCGGAAGCGCTAGTCCACGGCCTATTTACGCCCACCGTTCCGTCCTCGGCGCCCGTGGCGCCGAAACCAGGCGTACCGCGGCGCGGAGGCGCATGGGCGTCTTGGGCACCCGCTAGCCATCCACGATGCCGGCCGGACCAGCGGGCCAGGCGGTTTTGTCCGTTTTTCGGCCGATTTTCGGAAAGCGCTAGTCCACGGCCTATTTACGCCCACCGTTCCGTCCTCGGGCGCCCGTGGCGCCGAAACCCAGGCGTACCGCGGCGCGGGAAGCGCATGGGCGTCTTGGGCACCCGCTAGCCATCCACGATGCCGGCCGGACCGCGCGGGCCAGGCGGTTTTGTCGTTTTCGGCCGATTTTCGAAAGCGCTAGTCCACGGCCTATTTACGCCCACCGTTCCGTCCTCAGGCGCCCGTGGCGCCGAAACCAGGCGTACCGCGGCGGCGGAAACGCATGGGCGTCTTGGGCACCCGCTAGCCATCCACGATGCCGGCCGGACCAGCGGGCCAGGCGGTTTTGTCCGTTTTCGGCCGATTTTTCGAAAGCGCTAGTCCACGGCCTATTTCTGCCCACCGTTCCGTCCTCGGGCGCCCGTGGGCGCCGAAACCCAGGCGTACCGCGGCGCGGAAGCGCATGGGCGTCTTGGGCACCCGCTAGCCATCCACGATGCCGGCGGGACCCAGCGCGGGCCAGGCGGTTTTGTCCGTTTTCGGCCGATTTTTCGGAAAGCGCTAGTCCACGGCCTATTTACGCCCACCCGTTCCGTCCTCGGCGCCCGTGGCGCCCGAAACCCCAGGCGTACCGCGGCGCGGAAACGCATGGGCGTCTTGGGCACCCGCTAGCCATCCGATGATGGCCGGACCCAGCGGGCCAGGCGGTTTTGTCCGTTTTCGGCCGATTTTCGGAAAGCGCTAGTCCACGGCCTATTTACGCCCACCGTTCCGTCCTCAGGCGCCCGTGGCGCCGAAACCCAGGCGTACCGCGGCGCGAAACGCATGGGCGTCTTGGGCACCCGCTAGCCATCCACGATGCCGGCCGGGACCAGCGGGCAGGCGGTTTTGTCGTTTTCGGCCGATTTTCGGAAAGCGCTAGTCCACGGCCTATTTACGCCCACCGTTCCGTCCTCGGGCGCCCGTGGCGCCCGAAACCAGGCGTACCGCGGCGCGGAAACGCATGGGCGTCTTGGGCACCCGCTAGCCATCCGATGATGGCCGGACCAGCGGGCCAGGCGGTTTTTCCGTTTTCGGCCGATTTTCGGAAAGCGCTAGTCCACGGCCTATTTACGCCCACCGTTCCGTCCTCGGGCGCCCGTGGCGCACCCTAAAACCAGGCGTACCGCGGCGCGAAACGCATGGGCGTCTTGGGCACCCGCTAGCCATCCACGATGCCGGCGGACCCGCGGGCCAGGCGGTTTTGTCGTTTTCGGCCGATTTTCGAAAGCGCTAGTCCACGGCCTATTTACGCCCACCGTTCCGTCCTCGGCGCCCGTGGCGCCGAAACCAGGCGTACCGCGGCGCGAAAGCGCATGGGCGTCTTGGGCACCCGCTAGCCATCCACGATGCCGGGCGGACCCAGCGGGCCAGGCGGTTTTGTCGTTTTCGGCCGATTTTTCGGAAAGCGCTAGTCCACGGCCTATTTTCGCCCACCGTTCCGTCCTCGGGCGCCCGTGGCGCCGAAACCCAGGCGTACCGCGGCGCGAAAAGCGCATGGGCGTCTTGGGCACCCGCTAGCCATCCACGATGCCGGCCGGACCCGCGGGCAGGCGGTTTTGTCCGTTTTCGGCCGATTTTCGGAAAGCGCTAGTCCACGGCCTATTTCGCCCCACCGTTCCGTCCTCGGGCGCCCGTGGCGCCAAAAACCAGGCGTACCGCGGCGCGAAGCGCATGGGCGTCTTGGGCACCCGCTAGCCATCCACGATGCCGGCCGGACCCGCGGGCAGGCGGTTTTGTCCGTTTTCGGCGATTTTTCGGAAAGCGCTAGTCCACGGCCTATTTTACGCCCACCGTTCCGTCCTCGGGCGCCCGTGGGCCCAAAAAACCAGGCGTACCGCGGCGGAAAGCGCATGGGCGTCTTGGGCACCCGCTAGCCATCCACGATGCCGGCGGACCAGCGCGGGCAGGCGGTTTTGTCGTTTTCGGCCGATTTTTCGGAAAGCGCTAGTCCACGGCCTATTTACGCCCACCGTTCCGTCCTCGGGCGCCCGTGGCGCCGAAACCCAGGCGTACCGCGGCGCGGAAGCGCATGGGCGTCTTGGGCACCCGCTAGCCATCCACGATGCCGGCCGGACCAGCGCGGGCCAGGCGGTTTTGTCCGTTTTCGGCCGATTTTCGGAAAGCGCTAGTCCACGGCCTATTTTCTGCCCACCGTTCCGTCCTCGGGCGCCCGTGGCGCCGAAACCCAGGCGTACCGCGGCGGCGGAAACGCATGGGCGTCTTGGGCACCCGCTAGCCATCCACGATGCCGGCCGGACCCGCGCGGGCAGGCGGTTTTGTCCGTTTTCGGCCGATTTTTCGGAAAGCGCTAGTCCACGGCCTATTTACGCCCACCGTTCCGTCCTCGGCGCCCGTGGCGCCAAAACCCGGGCGTACCGCGGCGCGGAAACGCATGGGCGTCTTGGGCACCCGCTAGCCATCCACGATGCCGGCCGGACCAGCGCGGGCCAGGCGGTTTTGTCCGTTTTCGGCCGATTTTCGAAAGCGCTAGTCCACGGCCTATTTCGCCCACCGTTCCGTCCTCGGCGCCCGTGGCGCCAAAACCAGGCGTACCGCGGCGCGAAAGCGCATGGGCGTCTTGGGCACCCGCTAGCCATCCACGATGCCGGACCGGACCCAGCGGGCCAGGCGGTTTTGTCCGTTTTCGGCCGATTTTCCGGAAAGCGCTAGTCCACGGCCTATTTCTGCCCACCGTTCCGTCCTCGGGCGCCCGTGGCGCCAAAAACCAGGCGTACCGCGGCGCGAAACGCATGGGCGTCTTGGGCACCCGCTAGCCATCCACGATGGCCGGACCAGCGGGCCAGGCGGTTTTGTCGTTTTCGGCCGATTTTCGGAAAGCGCTAGTCCACGGCCTATTTACGCCCACCGTTCCGTCCTCGGGCGCCCGTGGCGCCCGAAACCAGGCGTACCGCGGCGCGGAAACGCATGGGGCGTCTTGGGCACCCGCTAGCCATCCACGATGCCGGCGGGACCAGCGCGGGCCAGGCGGTTTTGTCGTTTTCGGCCGATTTTTCGGAAAGCGCTAGTCCACGGCCTATTTCGCCCACCGTTCCGTCCTCGGCGCCCGTGGCGCCGAAACCCAGGCGTACCGCGGCGCGGAAACGCATGGGCGTCTTGGGCACCCGCTAGCCATCCACGATGCCGGCCGGACCAGCGCGGGCAGGCGGTTTTGTCGTTTTCGGCCGATTTTCGGAAAGCGCTAGTCCACGGCCTATTTCGCCCACCGTTCCGTCCTCGGGCGCCCGTGGCGCCAAAAACCCAGGCCTACCCGGCGGCGGAAACGCATGGGCGTCTTGGGCACCCGCTAGCCATCCACGATGCCGGCCGGACCAGCGGGCCAGGCGGTTTTGTCCGTTTTCGGCCGATTTTCGGAAAGCGCTAGTCCACGGCCTATTTCGCCCACCGTTCCGTCCTCGGGCGCCCGTGGCGCCCTAAAACCAGGCGTACCGCGGCGCGGAAACGCATGGGGCGTCTTGGGCACCCGCTAGCCATCCACGATGCCGGCGGACCAGCGGGCCAGGCGGTTTTGTCGTTTTCGGCCGATTTTTCGGAAAGCGCTAGTCCACGGCCTATTTACGCCCACCGTTCCGTCCTCGGCGCCCGTGGCGCCGAAACCAGGCGTACCGCGGCGGCGAAACGCATGGGGCGTCTTGGGCACCCGCTAGCCATCCACGATGCCGGCCGGACCAGCGGGCCAGGCGGTTTTTGTCGTTTTCGGCCGATTTTCGGAAAGCGCTAGTCCACGGCCTATTTACGCCCACCGTTCCGTCCTCGGGCGCCCGTGGCGCCGAAACCAGGCGTACCGCGGCGCGAAAACGCATGGGCGTCTTGGGCACCCGCTAGCCATCCACGATGCCGGCGGACCAGCGGGCAGGCGGTTTTGTCGTTTTCGGCCGATTTTTCGGAAAGCGCTAGTCCACGGCCTATTTCGCCCACCGTTCCGTCCTCGGGCGCCCGTGGCGCCCGAAAAACCAGGCGTACCGCGGCGAAAACGCATGGGCGTCTTGGGCACCCGCTAGCCATCCACGATGCCGGCGGACCAGCGCGGGCCAGGCGGTTTTGTCGTTTTCGGCCGATTTTTCGGAAAGCGCTAGTCCACGGCCTATTTCGCCCACCGTTCCGTCCTCGGGCGCCCGTGGCGCCCAAAACCAGGCGTACCGCGGCGGCGCGAAACGCATGGGCGTCTTGGGCACCCGCTAGCCATCCACGATGCCGGCGGACCCAGCGGGCCAGGCGGTTTTGTCGTTTTCGGCCGATTTTTCGGAAAGCGCTAGTCCACGGCCTATTTTCGCCCACCGTTCCGTCCTCGGGCGCCCGTGGCGCCCGAAACCAGGCGTACCGCGGCGCGGAAACGCATGGGCGTCTTGGGCACCCGCTAGCCATCGATGCCGGCCGGACGGACCAGCGGGCAGGCGGTTTTGTCGTTTTCGGCCGATTTTCGAAAGCGCTAGTCCACGGCCTATTTCTGCCCACCGTTCCGTCCTCGGGCGCCCGTGGCGCCAAAACCAGGCGTACCGCGGCGCGGAAACGCATGGGGCGTCTTGGGCACCCGCTAGCCATCCACGATGCCGGCGGACCAGCAGCGGGCAGGCGGTTTTGTCCGTTTTCGGCCGATTTTCGGAAAGCGCTAGTCCACGGCCTATTTACGCCCACCGTTCCGTCCTCGGGCGCCCGTGGCGCCCAAAACCAGGCCTACCGCGGCGCGGAAACGCATGGGCGTCTTGGGCACCCGCTAGCCATCCACGATGCCGGGCCGGACCAGCAGCGGGCCAGGCGGTTTTTGTCGTTTTCGGCCGATTTTCGGAAAGCGCTAGTCCACGGCCTATTTTCGCCCACCGTTCCGTCCTCGGGCGCCCGTGGCGCCGAAACCAGGCCTACCGCGGCGCGAAACGCATGGGCGTCTTGGGCACCCGCTAGCCATCCACGATGCCGGCCGGACCCGCGGGCCAGGCGGTTTTGTCGTTTTCGGCCGATTTTTCGGAAAGCGCTAGTCCACGGCCTATTTACGCCCACCGTTCCGTCCTCGGCGCCCGTGGCGCCCAAAACCAGGCCTACCGCGGTGCGAAAGCGCGCATGGGCGTCTTGGGCACCCGCTAGCCATCCACGATGCCGGCCGGACCCGCGCGGGCCAGGCGGTTTTGTCCGTTTTCGGCCGATTTTCGGAAAGCGCTAGTCCACGGCCTATTTACGCCCACCGTTCCGTCCTCGGGCGCCGTGGCGCCTAAACCCAGGCGTACCGCGGCGCGGAAACGCATGGGCGTCTTGGGCACCCGCTAGCCATCCACGATGCCGGCGGACCAGCGGGCCAGGCGGTTTTGTCCGTTTTCGGCGATTTTTCGGAAAGCGCTAGTCCACGGCCTATTTACGCCCACCGTTCCGTCCTCGGGCGCCCGTGGCGCCGAAAACCAGGCGTACCGCGGCGCGGAACGCATGGGCGTCTTGGGCACCCGCTAGCCATCCACGATGCCGGGCGGGACCCGCGGGCAGGCGGTTTTGTCCGTTTTCGGCCGATTTTCGAAAGCGCTAGTCCGCGGCCTATTTCTGCCCACCGTTCCGTCCTCGGGCGCCCGTGGCGCCAAAAACCAGGCGTACCGCGGCGCGGAAGCGCATGGGCGTCTTGGGCACCCGCTAGCCATCCACGATGCCGGCGGACCAGCGGGCCAGGCGGTTTTGTCGTTTTCGGCCGATTTTCGAAAGCGCTAGTCCACGGCCTATTTCTGCCCACCGTTCCGTCCTCGGCGCCCGTGGCGCCAAAAACCAGGCCTACCGCGGCGCGAAAGCGCATGGGCGTCTTGGGCACCCGCTAGCCATCCCGATGCCGGCGGGACCGCGGGCCAGGCGGTTTTGTCGTTTTCGGCCGATTTTCGGAAAGCGCTAGTCCACGGCCTATTTACGCCCACCGTTCCGTCCTCGGGCCCGTGGCGCCGAAAACCAGGCGTACCGCGGCGCGGAAACGCATGGGCGTCTTGGGCACCCGCTAGCCATCCACGATGCCGGCGGACCAGCGGGCCAGGCGGTTTTGTCCGTTTTCGGCCGATTTTCGGAAAGCGCTAGTCCACGGCCTATTTACGCCCGTTCCGTCCTCGGGCGCCCGTGGCGCCGAAACCAGGCGTACCGCGGCGCGGAAAGCGCATGGGCGTCTTGGGCACCCGCTAGCCATCCACGATGCCGGCCGGACCCAGCGGGCCAGGCGGTTTTGTCCGTTTTCGGCCGATTTTTCGAAAGCGCTAGTCCACGGCCTATTTACGCCCCCGTTCCGTCCTCGGGCGCCCGTGGCGCCGAAACCCAGGCGTACCGCGGCGCGAAAACGCATGGGCGTCTTGGGCACCCGCTAGCCATCCACGATGCCGGCGGACCAGCGCGGGCCAGGCGGTTTTGTCCGTTTTCGGCCGATTTTTCGGAAAGCGCTAGTCCACGGCCTATTTCTGCCCACCGTTCCGTCCTCGGGCGCCCGTGGCGCCGAAAACCAGGCCTACCGCGGCGCGAAACGCATGGGCGTCTTGGGCACCCGCTAGCCATCCACGATGCCGGCGGACCAGCGGGCCAGGCGGTTTTGTCCGTTTTTCGGCGATTTTTCGAAAGCGCTAGTACCACGGCCTATTTCGCCCACCGTTCCGTCCTCGGGCGCCCGTGGCGCTTCCGAAACCAGGCCTACCGCGGCGGCGGAAACGCATGGGCGTCTTGGGCACCCGCTAGCCATCCACGATGCCGGCGGACCCAGCGGGCCAGGCGGTTTTGTCCGTTTTCGGCCGATTTTTCGGAAAGCGCTAGTACCACGGCCTATTTCGCCCACCGTTCCGTCCTCGGGCGCCCGTGGCGCCGAAACCAGGCCTACCGCGGCGCGAAAGCGCATGGGCGTCTTGGGCACCCGCTAGCCATCCACGATGCCGGCCGGACCCGCGGGCAGGCGGTTTTGTCCGTTTTCGGCCGATTTTTCGGAAAGCGCTAGTCCACGGCCTATTTCGCCCACCGTTCCGTCCTCGGGCGCCCGTGGCGCGCCCTAAAACCAGGCCTACCGCGGCGCGGAAACGCATGGGCGTCTTGGGCACCCGCTAGCCATCCACGATGCCGGCGGACCCGGACCAGCGGGCCAGGCGGTTTTGTCGTTTTCGGCCGATTTTTCGGAAAAAGCGCTAGTCCACGGCCTATTTCGCCCACCGTTCCGTCCTCGGGCGCCCGTGGCGCCAAAAACCAGGCCTACCGCGGCTTGGAAGCGCATGGGGCGTCTTGGGCACCCGCTAGCCATCCCCGATGCCGGCCGGACCCGCGCGGGCCAGGCGGTTTTGTCGTTTTTCGGCCGATTTTTCGGAAAGCGCTAGTCCACGGCCTATTTACGCCCCCGTTCCGTCCTCGGCGCCCGTGGCGCCGAAACCAGGCCTACCGCGGCGCGGAAACGCATGGGCGTCTTGGGCACCCGCTAGCCATCCACGATGCGGGCGGACCAGCGCGGGGCAGGCGGTTTTGTCGATTTTTCGGCCGATTTTCAAAAGCGCTAGTCCACGGCCTATTTACGCCCACCGTTCCGTCCTCGGGCGCCGTGGTTTCCCGAAACCCCAGGCCTACCGCGGCGCGAAACGAAGCGCATGGGCGTCTTGGGCACCCGCTAGCCATCCACGATGCCGGCGGACCAGCGGGCAGGCGGTTTTGTCGTTTTCGGCCGATTTTCGGAAAGCGCTAGTCCACGGCCTATTTACGCCCACCGTTCCGTCCTCGGGCGCCCGTGGCGCCGAAACCCGGGCCTACCGCGGGCGGAAATGCATGGGCGTCTTGGGCACCCGCTAGCCATCCACGATGCCGGGCGGACCAGCGGGCCAGGCGGTTTTGTCCGTTTTCGGCCGATTTTCCGGAAAACGCTAGTCCACGGCCTATTTCGCCCACCGTTCCGTCCTCGGGCGCCCGTGGCGCCCAAAACCAGGCCTACCGCGGCGCGAAAACGCATGGGCGTCTTGGGCACCCGCTAGCCATCCACGATGCCGGCCGGACCCGCGGGCAGGCGGTTTTGTCCGTTTTCGGCCGATTTTTCGGAAAGCGCTAGTCCCGCCTATTTCTGCCCCCGTTCCGTCCTCGGGCGCCCGTGGCGCCCTAAACCCGGGCCTACCGTGGCGGCGGAAACGCATGGGCGTCTTGGGCACCCGCTAGCCATCCACGATGCCGGGCGGACCAGCGGGCAGGCGGTTTTGTCCGTTTTCGGCCGATTTTTCAAAAGCGCTAGTCCACGGCCTATTTCTGCCCACCGTTCCGTCCTCGGGCGCCCGTGGCGCCTAAACCCGGGCCTACCGCGGCGCGAAGCGCATGGAGCGTCTTGGGCACCCCGCTAGCCATCCACGATGCCGGCGGACCAGCAGCGGGCCAGGCGGTTTTGTCCGTTTTCGGCCGATTTTCCGGAAGCGCTAGTACCGCGCCTATTTCTGCCCACCGTTCCGTCCTCGGGCGCCCGTGGCGCCCTAAACCCAGGCCTACCGCGGCGCGGTGAAATGCATGGGCGTCTTGGGCACCCGCTAGCCATCCACGATGCCGGCGGACCAGCGCGGGCAGGCGGTTTTGTCCGTTTTCGGCCGATTTTCGGAAAGCGCTAGTCCACGGCCTATTTCGCCCCCGTTCCGTCCTCGGGCGCTTGGTGGCGCCGAAACCCAGGCCTACCGCGGCGGCGGAAAACGCATGGGCGTCTTGGGCACCCGCTAGCCATCCACGATGCCGGCCGGACCCGCGCGGACGGGGCGGTTTTTGTCCGTTTTTCGGCGATTTTTCGGAAAGCGCTAGTCCACGGCCTATTTACGCCCGTTCCGTTCCGTCCTCGGGCGCCCGTGGCGCCGAAACCGGGCGTACCGGTGGAAAATGCATGGCATGGGCGTCTTGGGCACCCGCTAGCCATCACGATGCCGGCCGGACCCAGCGGCCAGGCGGTTTTGTCCGTTTTCGGCCGATTTTTCGGAAAGCGCTAGTCCGCGGCCTATTTACGCCCCACCGTTCCGTCCTCGGCGCCCGTGGCTTCCCTAAACCAGGCCTACCGCGGCGCGGAAATGCATGGGCGTCTTGGGCACCCGCTAGCCATCCACGATGCCGGCGGACCGCGCGGGCGGGGCGGTTTTGTCCGTTTTCGGCCGATTTTCGGAAAGCGCTAGTCCGGCCTATTTCTGCCCACCGTTCCGTCCTCGGGCGCCCGTGGCGCCCTAAACCAGGCGTACCGCGGCGCGGAAACGCATGGGCGTCTTGGGCACCCGCTAGCCATCCACGATGCCGGCGGACCCAGCGGGCAGGCGGTTTTGTCGTTTTCGGCCGATTTTTCGAGCGCTAGTCCGCGGCCTATTTACGCCCACCGTTCCGTCCTCGGGCGCCCGTGGGCGCCTAAACCAGCCTACCGCGGCGAAATGCATGGGGCGTCTTGGGCACCCGCTAGCCATCCACGATGCCGGCCGGACCAGCGCGCGGGCAGGCGGTTTTTGTCCGTTTTCGGCCGATTTTTCGGAAAGCGCTAGTACACGGCCTATTTACGCCCCCGTTCCGTCCTCGGGCGCCCGTGGCCCCGAAACCGGTCGTACGGCGGCGGAAGCGCATGGGCGTCTTGGGCACCCGCTAGCCATCCGCGATGCCGGCGGACCAGCGGGCCAGGCGGTTTTGTCCGTTTTTCGGCCGATTTTCCGAAAGCGCTAGTCCCGGCCTATTTCGCCCACCGTTCCGTCCTCGAGGCCCCGTGGCGCCGAAACCAGGCGCCTACCGCGGGCGTGAAGCGCATGGAGCGTCTTGGGCACCCGCTAGCCATCCACGATGCCGGCCGGACCAGCGCGGGCAGGCGGTTTTGTCCGTTTTCGGCCGATTTTCCAAAAGCGCTAGTCACGGCCTATTTCTGCCCACCGTTCCGTCCTCGGGCGCCCGTGGCGCCGAAACCGGGCCTACCGCGGCGCGAAACGCATGGGCGTCTTGGGCACCCGCTAGCCATCCACGATGGCCCGGCGGACCCAGCGGGCCAGGCGGTTTTTCCGTTTTTCGGCCGATTTTCGGAAAGCGCTAGTGCCCACGGCCTATTTACGCCCCACCGTTCCGTCCTCGGGCGCCGCGCCCTAAATGGGCCTAGCGTTGCGGCGCGAAATGCATGGGGCGTCTTGGGCACCCGCTAGCCATCCACGATGCCGGCCCGGACCCCGCGGGCCAGGCGGTTTTGTCCGTTTTCGGCCGATTTTCGGGAAGCGCTAGTCCACGGCCTATTTTGCCCACCGTTCCGTCCTCGGCGCCGTGGCAAAAGCCCGGGCGTACCGCGGCGGGAAATGCATGGGCGTCTTGGGCACCCGCTAGCCATCCACGATGC
The DNA here is from genome assembly GCA_015844335.1 of Chrysopogon serrulatus. NCBI lineage: Eukaryota > Viridiplantae > Streptophyta > Magnoliopsida > Poales > Poaceae > Chrysopogon > Chrysopogon serrulatus. The sequence goes on from JADLZL010001300.1 coordinate 36,518, forward strand.
CGGCCGGACCAGCGCGGACAGGCGGTTTTGTCCGTTTCGGCCGATTTTCGGAAAGCGCTAGTACCACGGCCTATTTCTGCCCACCGTTCCGTCCTCGGCGCCCGTGGCACCCTAAACCCGGGCCTACGTGGCGCGAAATGCATGGGCGTCTTGGGCACCCCGCTAGCCATCCACGATGCCGGCGGACCCAGCGGGCCAGGCGGTTTTGTCGTTTTCGGCGATTTTCGGAAAGCGCTAGTACCGCCTATTTACGCCCACCGTTCCGTCCTCGGGCGCCCGGGGCGCCTAAACCCGGGCCTACCCGGCGCGGAAATGCATGGGCGTCTTGGGCACCCGCTAGCCATCCACGATGCCGGCGGACCAGCGGGGCAGGCGGTTTTTGTCCGTTTTCGGCGATTTTCCGGAAAGCGCTAGTACCGCGGCCTATTTACGCCCCCGTTCCGTCCTCGGGCGCCGTGGCGCCCGCCGGGCCTACCGCGGTGCGGAAATGCATGGGCGTCTTGGGCACCCGCTAGCCATCCACGATGCCGGCCGGACCAGCGCGGGCCAGGCGGTTTTGTCGTTTTCGGCCGATTTTTCGGAAAGCGCTAGTACCACGGCCTATTTACGCCCGCCGTTCCGTCCTCGGGCCCGTGGCGCCTAAAACCGGGCCTACCGGTGCGAAATGCATGGGCGTCTTGGGCACCCGCTAGCCATCCACGATGCCGGCGGGACCGCGGGGCAGGCGGTTTGTCCGTTTTCGGCCGATTTCGGAAGAAGCGCTAGTACCACGGCCTATTTACGCCCACCGTTCCGTCCTCGGGCGCCCGTGGCGCCTAACCCTGGGCCTACGCGGCGCGAAAAAAAAATGCATGGGCGTCTTGGGCACCCGCTAGCCATCACGATGCCGCCGGACCAGCGGGCAGGCGGTTTTTGTCCGTTTTCGGCGATTTTTCGGAAAGCGCTAGTACCGCGGCCTATTTACGCCCACCGTTCCGTCCTCGGGCGCCCGGTGGCCTAAACCAGGCCTACGGCGGTGGAAACGCATGGCGTCTTGGGCACCCGCTAGCCATCCACGATGCCGGCGGACCAGCGCGGCCGGGCGGTTTTGTCGTTTTCGGCCGATTTTCCGGCGCTAGTACCACGGCCTATTTACGCCCACCGTTCCGTCCTCGGGCGCCGTGGCGCCCTAAACCGGGCCTACCGCGGCGCGCGAAAAGCGCATGGAGCGTCTTGGGCACCCGCTAGCCATCCACGAATGCGGCGGACCCGCGGGGCAGGCGGTTTTGTCCGTTTTCGGCCGATTTTCGGAAAGCCCGCGGCCTATTTCTGCCCACCCGTTCGTCCTCGGGCACAGGGCGCCCTAAACCGGGCCTACAGCGGCGCGAAAATGCATGGGCATCTTGGGCACCCGCTAGCCATCCACGATGCGGCCGGACCCGTGTGCGCGGACAGGCGGTTTTTGTCCGTTTTCGGGCGATTTTCCAAAAGCAGCTAGTACCTGACCTATTTACGCCTGCCGTTCCGTCCTCGCACAGGGGCGCCCTAAACCGGGCCTACCGCGGCGTGAAAAAAATGCATGGAGCATCTTGGGCACCCGCTAGCCATCACGATGCCCGGCGGACTGCGCGGATAGGCGGTTTTGTCGTTTCGGCCGATTTTTCCGGAAAAGCTTGGCTAGTACCGCGGCTATTTACGCCCCCGTTCCGTCCTCGGGCACGCGGGGCGCTAAACCCGGGCCTCTCGCGGCGCGAAATGCATGGAGCATCTTGGGCACCCGCTAGCCATCCACGATGTCGGACCGGACCCGCGGACGGGCGGTTTTGTCATTTACCGGCCGATTTTCCGGAAGCGCTAGTAGTACGGCTGTTTACGCCCCCGTTCCGTCCTCAGGCACAGGGCGCCTAAACCAGGCCTCTCGCGGCGTGGAAATGCATGGAGCATCTTGGGCACCGCTAGCCATCCGCGATGCCGGCGGACCAGCGGCCGGGGCGGTTTTTGTCGTTCGGCCGATTTTCGGAAAGCGCTAATTACCACCTATTTCATTTACGCCGTTCCGTCCTCGGGCACACAGGGCGCCCTAAACCGGGCCTACGCTGGCGGCGCGAAAATGCATGGAGCATCTTGGGCACCCGCTAGCCATCCACGATGCGGCGGACCAGCGGGCCGGGGCGGTTTTGTCGTTTTCGGGCGATTTTCGGAAGCGCTAGTACACTGAATTTACGCCCACCGTTCCGTCCTCGGGCACACAGGCGCCCTAAACCGGGCCTACCGCGGCGCGAAAATGCATGGAGCATCTTGGGCACCCCGCTAGCCATCCGCGATGCCGGCGGACCAGCGCGGACAGGGCGGTTTTGTCGTTTTTCGGCCGATTTTCGGAAAGCGCTAGTACATGGGGCTTTTTTACGCCCACGTTCCGTCCTCGGCGCCCAGGGCGCCCTAAACCTGGGAGCCTACCGCGTAGCGGAAAATGCATGGAGCATCTTGGGCACCCGCTAGCCATCCCGATGCCCGGCCGGACCCAGCGGGCAGGCGGTTTTGTCCGTTACGGCCGATTTTTCGAAGCGCTAGGGCCGCGGCCTGTTTACGCCCACCGTTCCGTCCTCGAGGCGCAGGGCGCCTAAACCAGGCCTTGGGCATGGAGCATCTTGGGCACCCGCTAGCCATCACGATGCCGGCGGACCCGCGCGGGCCAGGCGGTTTTAATCATTTTTTCGGCCGATTTTCGGAAAAGCGCTAGTACCGCGGCCTATTTACGCCCACCGTTCCGTCCCTTTCGGCGCCAGGGCGCCCTAAGCTTCCGGGCCTCAGCGGCGTGAAATACATGGAGCATCTTGGGCACCGCTAGCCATCCGTGATGCTGGCGGACCCATGTGGGGCGAGGCGGTTTGTCCGTTCGGCGATTTTCGGAAACGCTAGTACCGCGGCCTTTACGCCCACCGTTCCGTCCTCGAGGCACACAGGGCGCCCTAAACCAGACCTACGCGGCGAAAATGCATGGAGCATCTTGGGCACCCGCCAGCCATCGATTAATACGGCCGGACCAGCGGCGGATGGCTGGCGGGAATATCGGCTCGACATGGCTGATTATTCCCCATCTAGCTAGTTAATTTTGTATCCCTCTTGACGATACGGCATTTCCTATGACTCAAATCAAAATAGAAGAGAAGTGAATCACTTGAGCGGAACACCATTTGTCCATAAAATTTAGGGTGCTATCATTCACGGATTCTTTCATTTTAATTCATTGATGGGCTAACAATTGTAGATATCACTTGATGAACATGTTAGTCTAATTTGATTAATCATTAATTATTTAAAACCCCACACACGGGCGAATGCACTAACATAAGGTTGCATAATTCCTCATTAGTGATCTGGTTGATTTACATGGGATGGCCTCCAGAATAGCATTAATTTGGGCCAATGCTCACTTTGGGCAAGGCTCACTAAAAAATAATTTATGTAAAAAGCTCATGCCGTACCTTTACTTTCCTCCGGTACTCTCACATTTTGAGCCATCATCTTTAACCAAATAAGATATCATATGAATATGCTAGTAGTTTTTGTTTACCAGAGTTAGAAATGAAGTTGTCCCTAAACTTCCATTTGTAAAAATTTTCCATATAGATATTGGGCTGACATTCAGTATTGTATTTGCAGTCATTCTTGCTATTCAGGTGATCTGTTTGGTGATTGAAAATCGACCTTCACCCCTTTAACAACGACAGGTATGAGACACCTATTCTTACCTAGAAATGCAGAGCCGCTTCATGGATGAATGCAGGTTTCCATGGTCTTGATATGTTTGCACATCTAGGCAGACCCTCCTTGGAGGATGCGGCAAAGGCCACTGCCGGTCTTTCTACTCCCCTCCATTCCAAAAAACAGGCAATTATGGGAAGAGGTGTTGGTCAAACTATATCAACTTTGATCAAGTATATAAATAAAAATATTTATATTTATGTATTGAAATAAATTTATTATAAACATATATTTCATAACCAATCCAATGATACCATTTAGTCTTTACCCTATGCCAACAAATTAATCGACATGCTAAAACTCCTGTAAGTATCAATAGTGTCTATACCCTTTTTTGGTCAGCACCGTTTTCATGTAATCCTAAAATGAGTCGTTTCCAAGGTCAACAGTCATTATCAAAGTCAATTGGACCATGGAAATTAAAATTGCTCTTACTTTGTCTCTTGAACTGGTTCTTCTGTAAACTTTGTAACTTCATAAACTTTACTTCTACTTTCCTTTAATAAATTGCCTATAGGGGTCTCTTGGCCCCTCCAGTTTCTTCCAAAAAAATAAAATTGGACTTCTGCTCATAATTTCAGGAAAAGTGGTCCTGGCAGAACTTCTGCTCCATCAACCTATCTCACATTGGTGTTTTAGAACTTCATATTATCTTTCCAATGACTATATAAATGTATTTGTTTATGAGTACTATGGGAGGAGATATCATGTTTTGAATATTATTGTCTGAGCACACATTCAGAACAAAGACCAAGCCAACAACACACAATTCTTGGCATGCAATATTTTAAGCGAGTAGTGTGCCAGGAAAACAATTTGTGCTCCATGATCTTGGTCGCTGTCGGTGTTTAGCCACCGATAGCCTACCACGAGTTCCCGCAGCAGTTGATTCAGATATCGGCGAACAACTAGAAATTAGTGGTTTTCACGCAAAGACACACGGTTTATCCTGGTTCAAGCCCTGCATCGTCGACTAAAATCTCTACTCAGTCGGCCTTGGCCTTTGCGTTGGATTGATGTCTGATTATGTATTGTTCGTCTGTTACAAAAGAGGGTGCTCTGGCTCATTTTTGCTGAGAAAGGCAGAGCGCTGGTTTCTAGTCGGACTAGTGTGAAGAGTTCTCGCTCTATTACGGTTACTTTCTCATTTGTCTAACTAGGACGCATCTGTTATCTACCGATCTGTACCTTCTTTGCCCCTTGTCCCGGTGGAGTTGTCTGCTTTCTTTAGTAATTTGAAGAAAGGTAAGCCTTTCCC
>JADLZL010001301.1:0-33224 GCA_015844335.1 Chrysopogon serrulatus
GGTGAGATGGATTACGTAGTTATCAAAGCAAAGTGTAGTAAAAGAAGACTCAAATCATGCTGCGGTTTCTGAAATCATTCGAACCAACGAGAGCGTTTGCCTTCAGCGGACAGTTTCTGGTTGTTTGGGGTGCTGGTACGGATCCATCTGTCGCTCCACAGGAGCACGGAGTAGCTACCGACGTGGAGACTGCGCCGCCCTCGCCCATTTGATTGCTAATAGTGCGTTTGCTTCTCTTCTCCCTTTGTAGCCTTGTAGCCTGCCTTGCATCTGATGCAGGCCGCCGGAATCTAGGGCTCACAAAACCTTACCAGCTTCGGGTCGCGGAGGATGATGGAAGAAATTATTCCGCTGCGGGTCGCCGCCCGTTTCGCATCGGCGTCACGAGAAAAAACAAGCCGCCAAGGAGGGCGACTCCTCCCAAAACCTAACTCCGCCGCCGAACATCGACGAAAGAAAACCCTAGACTTAGATGACCTCGACTCGGACTCTTACGAACACGTTAGATCGACTAAACGATGGAGCCCGTTCCTCCTCTTCACCCCGAGGAGGCCGGGCCCGAGAGGAACAAAGGGTCGGCTAGCCTCTGAGGCCGGGGTCATGGGCGGGGAAGGACAACGGAGAGGCGAGGAGACGCCCGTGAGTCGAGGGTCGAGCGCATCGTTGTCTTCTTCGGGTGATGATGGTGGTGACCCTATTAATCTTTAGGAAGATGTTCTTGGTGAAAATCAGGCTTTGTTCGGGTTCTTGCCGATGGAATCGAAGGGATGCGTCTGATGAATCGCGAGCTTGGCCGATGCGCTTTGGAAGGCGTGTCAGGGTCACGATCCTTTTAGAAGTAAGTCCTCCTCCTGCTGCCTCCACCTTAGAGTTTTGGCACGGTGCCCGAGCGACAGGCATTGGGTGGCGGTGGCGAGCGGGATCTGACCGGTTGCTTTGAGGAAGAGTAATGGAAGTTTTAAACTTTATAATTTTCTTTTCTTTGTAGTCCTGTTTATAAAAGCGGCCGCCAGAATGCTGCCGAAAAATCAATACATGTTCCTTCTTAACTTAAAAAAAAAAAAAAAAAAAAAAAGCTTCGTTGCGGAGGAGCAGCTGTTTGGTTAGGAGAATATCGGAGTTCTTGAGCCCTGGCACACTAGGACGGTCACGAATAGGCAGTCGCGCGAGCCAAACGTGATTCATTTTCGTTTTGCCCAGAGCAGGCTGGGGCAACAGGACTTTGCATGAGCTGAGACGGAAGATCGGAAAGCAAGATGGATGTTTTGGATGTTTTTGTTCTTGCGTTTTTTAAATCGGGTTATATTTTAGAGACCGATTGGTTCACATCCCAAATTTGTTATGCGAAAATTTACAGATATAATTTTGGCTAGCATTTAGTGGGCTATCAAAACTTGCTAAATTCTCACATTTGGCTTGCCAAATTCATGACAAGATTTTTTTTGTCCAACTTTTAGCTTGCCAAATTTTTAACATTTAAAATTTAGAAGTGAACCAAACGCACTTTATTCATAATTTCAATTACAAAATTCTTTACTCCTTACGTAGAGACACCTTGAAAGAAAATAAAATACATTCTAATCCTTAGAACTTCCGGCCTTCCTTTGCCGTCACCCGTTGAAGTGCAGAGCTTAGCCGATCTCCCCTTAGTGAAGAAACACAACCTTTTGTTGTTGTCTTTGAGCAAGATATCAGATCGGTCATGCACTATGAATGCTGAATGACCCCGACCAAACAGTGGCCATTGGCCATCTTGAAATGGTTCCCAAAAAGTGAACAGTCTATAAAAATTTTCTTCAAGACACTAAGATAAACCGATAGACACTAAATAGCGAGAAGCACTTTTATACTAGCATTAATAAGAGGGATGCAAGCCACTTTACCATAATTTAATTTTTATGATCTCTAATCACATAAAGGCTATGTCTACTCCCCTGTTAGCTAAAAATGGTAAACGCGACTAAAAGAACCGAGAATTACAAACCTTGTCTTCAGGATGAAGCTAATCACTGTCTTGATTAATTCAATAGAATGTCAAAGAGATGGTCCAACCAATAAAAATACCAAAATAATCTTGATGGATCAACTCAAAAAAAAATACTAAGATGAACACCGATTTATCCAAGATTCATATGCTTTAACACGCTACATTCTTCTTGTGATAAGATATTATCTTGAGATTCGACAGTTAATAAAGGCACCACACCTAGCCTCCACCAAGCACCGAAAAATCACTACAAGAAAAGGCTACACAAGTTACGAGAAATTCATGAGGGAACATATAGAAATTTAGTTCATATTTTTTTTAAGCACTAATTATTTAATTATAAAATAAACAAGAATCAACCTTTTTATCTTTTTCTAAAATCGAAAATCGTTTTACCCCTTTCTTCTTCTCAGGTCGTGTGAGCAGGGGACGGCTCTGGAGCTGGCCGGGACTGGCCGGCGATGGCAGGTGGACGACTGGCAGTGGAGGAGCTGTCTGGGAGGGGCTACTGCGCAAGGCAAACTCGCCGGTGCACATGACCTGGCCGGAGGTGGCCGGTGGTGCCCTGGCCATGCACGCCGGCGGCTCCAGGCTGAGCTACAGGATAGCGGCGGCAACCAGCGGTGCTCCGGCGACTCCTGAGGAGAAAGGAATGGGGTGCACCGACGCGGCTTGGTGAGGCGAAGCTGCTGGTGGCATTGATAGGTTGTGATGGGACTTGTAAAGGGAGAACGGCGGTAGCAGCTTGCTCCCGCAGGCCGGCCATGGTGGCCGTCGCGACGGGAACTCGGCAGGAGATCGATTCCGGCGGAAAGGGACAACGGGGAGCGGGTCGAGCAGCAGCGCAAGGAGGAGGCGGAGCTGCGAGCTCTGGGCTGTCGGGCTATGGTGAAGTAAGGACGGTGAATTTCACGGGCGAATCGAGCTCGCCGGAGACGGAGCACAGAGGGAAAAGAGACAGCGGCCGACGGCTTAGCTTCTTATAGGCGAGGGCGAAGCAGGAGAGCGCGACAACGTTGCTCACGACGGCCAGCGCGAAGCAGGTGCATAGCGTGACGCGCAGAGGCGGCGGTGGGGGGCGGCTAGCAGCTGCGTGTCGCTGCTGCCGCCGTTGAACTTTTTTTTTTTTTTAAACCAAATCACATTTTCATTAGACACAATGTTCAGGCAAATCGCCTAAAACAAGTTCACTTTACAAACTCAGGGCTTTGGCTCGTTAACAACTCACTATCAGAGGACAACATACAGACTCCATAAGCAGCCAAAGCATCAGCCACTTTATTACAACATCTATTACAATTGGAGATAATACATGATGAAAATTCAGATCGCATTATTTGTTTAGCTTGCCACACAATACCTCCAACACTACTTCAATCAACCTCATTCATTTTAAGAGCAGAGGCCAACATAGAAGTGTCCATCTCTAAAATGATGTGTGGCATACTCATTTGTGATGCAAAAAGCAAACCTTTGTATGCAGCCATTGCCTCAGCATGTAAAGCGGAAGCTGCATAGTTGATCTTTCCAGCTCCTGCTGCAAGCAACTCACCATGATGATTTCGCACAACAAAGCCCCACCCTCCTGTTCTTGTCTTTGGATCAAATGCTCCATCAGTATTAATTTTATATATGTCCTCAGGTGGTGGCTTCCAATTATCCTTTTAGCTTGAACTAATTTCTTCTCAGACACACTTAGTTTTCTAAATTCCATTTGAAGTAGATGATAGAATTATGAATTTCCTCTGCATTTAGCATCCTTCCCCCCATCATTGGCTTTGTTCCTTGCTGACCACCACCTCCAAAGGAAAATTATAACCTCCAATTGAGTATCTTCTTCTAACTGCAAAATAATATTGTAGGTTTCAATGCCGAACCAGAATTCAATAATTGCACCGGATATGTTCCAAGTTCAATAGACGCCAGCATAGCTTAGCATACTTACATTTAAAAAAGAGATGGCCACAATCCTCATCAAAGCCTTGCACAGACAGGGCATCTGGTGTCAATGACTACGCCACGCCTTGCTAAATTTCTTCGTACTGGTAGACTATTATGAGCAAGACGCTACATAAACATTTTGACTTTATTGGGTACCTTGAGTTTCCATATTCTATACCATTGAAACGCACTATCATTTCTCACGGTCCCTGAAGTAAAAGCATCCCAACCAGCCAATGTATCTCTTTTTGCCATTGCAACCTTGTAGGCAGATTTAACAGAAAATAAACCTTTTGCATCAAAAAACCATGCAGGCCAATCCTCTAAATTTTCAGCAATTGGTATTCTTAATATCTCATTTGCATCTTCTGGCCAAAAAATTTCATTTTTAATAAGTTGTTCATCCCATTCACCTGTTACAGGGTTGATAAGTTCACTGACCTTTGTTAAGAGATTAGCTCCTTTAGGTGTGGCTGGCTTTCTTGTTAATCCTTTGGGTAGCCATGGATCCTCCCAAATTCTCACACTTTCACCATTACCAATTCTCCATATGATCCCCTCCTTCAGCAGGTTAACCCCTTTTAAAATACTCCTCCATGTATATGAAATACCAGATCGGGTGTGGACAATGTAGTATATCTGAATTTGGAAAATATCTTGCCTTCAAAACCTGTCCACAGAGGGAATCAGGGGAGGTAACTAATCTCCACGCTTGCCGACTTAGCATGGCCATATTAAATATGTGCAAGTCTCGAAACCAAGCCCGCCTTTCTTTTTTTTGATCTCGTAAGTTTTTCCCAACTTAGCCAATGTATTTTGTTTGTTTTGTCTTGCTGACTCCACCAATATCTCCTGATAATCATATTCAGCTCCTCACACAAGCCCTTAGTAAGATCAAAGCAGGACATGGCATAGGTTGGGATGGATTGTGCCACAGCCTTAATTAGTATTTCTTTGCCCGCTTTCGACAAAAGCTTCTCCTGCCAACCTTGAATTCTAGTCCAAATCTTTTTCTTGATGTACTAAAAAGTTTTTTTCCTAGATTTCCCAACTGAAACAGGTAATCCCAAATAACGCTCATTTGTTGCAACTTCTAAAATTGATAATGCAGATCTCACATGATCTTTAACTCCCCAGTCAGTATTTGGGCTAAACATAATTGTTGATTTGTCTTTGTTGATTACTTGCCCAGAAGCTCTTTCATATACTTCCAATATACAGCCTAATTCTTGTGCGTCACTTGCTCTTGCTCTCATCAAAATTAACGAGTCATCCAAAGAAAAGATGGTTTACTCTTGGTGCACCTCGGCATATTTTAATACCCTCAAGCTTGCCTTCTTGTTCAGCTTTTCTGCAGTAATGCTGAAAGGCCTTCTACACACAAAATAAAAAGATAAAGGCGAAAGAGGATCACCTTGCCTTAATCCCGTTGAGGACAATTCGGTGAGTGTAGGAATCATTGACTTTAATCTTATATGAGAACGAGGAAACACATTTCATAATAAGCTGCACCCATCTATGATGAAAACCCATCCTCCTCATCATATTTTCTAAGAAGGACCACTCCACTCTATCATAGGCTTTACTCATATCAAGCTTAATAGCAGCCAACCCTTGTACCCCCTTCTTTCTAGAATTCAAGTGGTGAATTAATTCATAGGCCAACAAAACATTATCTGTTATTAACCTTCCGGGCACAAAGGCACTCTAAGAGGGGAAATAATCTCTGGAAGAAAAATCTTAAGTCAATTGGCAAGCACTTTGGAGATAAGCTTATATAAAACATTACACAAGCTAATTGGCCATAAATCCTTTAACATCTTTGGTAAGTTGGTTTTAGGAATCAGAACAATAATTGTTTCATTCCACGCATCAGGTATTGGACCACCATTAAGGACATCAAGAACTTCTTTTTTAACACGCTCACCAATGAGAGACCAGAATTTCTTATAAAAGATAGAAGGCATACCGTCAGCACCTGGGGCTTTCAAGTCACCTATGCTCTCGAGAGCATTCCATATTTCCTCTCAGAAAAAGGGGCAAGTAGAGCTTCATTCATTTCTGGTGTGACTCTTGGGCACACACAATTCAACACCTCATCAAAGGAAGAATATGCATTAGACAAAAATAAGCTCTGATATTGGTTAGCAATAAAAGATTTCAGCTGCTCCCCAGCCACAATATTTCCATTGTCATCCATTAATTTAGTAACATGATTTTTCCTTCTTCGGCTTGGAGGCAAAAGTGGAAAAAATTAGTATTCTGATCACCTTTCAACAACCATGTGTTATGAGCTCGCTGCTTCCAATAGACATTTTGCTGGTCTTGCAAGCGTTCGAGCTTATAACGCAAAAATGTGCTGCTGGTTTACTGATTCTTGAGAAATTACACATTGCCTCCACATGTCCAGCTCCCTTTTCACCTTATTAATTCTCTTCCTAAATCACCCAACACATTTTTATCCCACACCTTTAACTCCTTGAGAACTTTCTTCTGTATCTCCATCATGTTGCTGCATCCTTCCTCCAAAGCCCCTCTCCATGCCTCTACCACCTTGGATTCACAGTCCTCTTCTTCCAACCACCTTGCTTCAAATTTTGGTAACATCTCCATTTGCTCTCTCCATTCCCTATTCTCCCTGCTCCCAACATCAATTATAATTGGTCTGTGATCTGAATGCCTAGGGTCTCCATTAGTTACCTTAACCAAAGGGAAAATACATCTCAAGCACTGTTGGCAATAGCTCGGTCTAGCCTCTCCTTTGTGAAACTACTAGCCAAAAAATGATTATTACGCCAAGTAAAAGGATCACCCACAAACCCCAAATCATGAAGATCACAATCCTCTAGCGCCATTCTGAATTTTTTGCATATTTGAGTTTGCTCTCGGTGGGCCACCTTCTTTCTCAAAACCAAATAAAATTTCATTGAAGTCTCCACTACACAACCATGGCAAGTCATAACGTGCCTTCAAGTCACGCATAGTCGCCCATGTATTTTCTTTCTTCTCACTTCTTGACTCACCATAGATACCAGTAAATCTCCATAGCAGTCCATCATCTTCTTTTATGACACAATCAATATGATACTCCGATGGGCTTTTAACCCCTGAATCTACTCCTCTTTTCCAAAACAGCGCTAGGCCACCCCTTGATCTGTCACTACCACCGTCATCAAATTAGGCATTTCCAGCTTTCATCTCAACCACTCCATCCATTTTCCATCATGTTTAGTTTCAGACAGGAAAAGCACGTCAGTGGCCTCCCGCTTCTGAATATCCAGAAGACCTCGAATTGCCGGACCATTTCCCAATCCCCGGCAATTCCATGTTATTAGCTTCATTTTTGCACCCGCGTTCTCATTTTTCATCTTCTTCAAGCTCTCAAAAGCCCCATTATCACCCTCTGTTTCCTGACAAGACAAAATCCCTGGATTCATTGGCACTAGGGCCAACAATTTGTCCTTAGGATAAAAATGGTCTTTTCCATGCTCCCCTTCAGATTTGTTCTTCATTAAAAGGGAGATTTATCATCTATAGGAAAATCATACAACACCGAATCAACATTAATACCAGGCTCCTGATATTCAATTGGTGAAGAAGCATCAACCCCCTCATCCTCCCCATTTATCTTACTAACATCTCTATCACTGTCATCACTCTCCTTTGTGACTGATTTAATAGAATCTAAACTTCCAGAAGCTCCAGAAGAATTGCTCTTTCTAACTGAGATCCCTTGAGCATACCAATCGCCCTGACTTTTTGTTTTCCTGTCCTCAGGAGCACGTAGTTTTTCACTGTATGGCAAACATCCATTCTCATCTCGACTAGCTGGTGTAGGACAGTCAATTTCTGAATGGTCAATTATGCCACAAAAAAAACAGAAGAAAGGAACCCTCTCATAAATCACATCATACCATTCCTTTCTCTGTCTTGAGATGAGAACACAGAAATACCTCGTGGCAAAGGCTCATTTAGAGAAATAATAATCCAGGCTCTTAGATCTTTCCCCACTGCCTTTTTTGTTCATCCAAATCTATTTTCAACACCTTCTTCCCAATTTTACCAGCCAGCGCAAAACCCCACTTTTCATCTCGCAGCCCAAAAGGGAGATTTAGAATATTTACCCAGATAGCCAATTCATCAAACGTTACATCACTTGGGCGTAGATCATAATTAAACTCCTGTAAAATCACAGCTTGCCGACCACTAGATTGCCATCCAATATACCATGGAGAACCATCCAGAACTTTATTTTTGTCCGGCATAGAATCAAATTCAGCAATGAAAAGATTATCATCGGCCATACGTACCACCAAACCTTTTGGATTACCCCAGGCTGGACGCATAGCTGACATAATGGTTGGCAATTGCATAGGATGGGGAGCAAGAACCTTTCCAATAACCGCATGGTTTACCATAGCTAAGTCTGAATCTTCTGTGTCTTCTAGAACAAGAGTTTTCTTTTCTTTTGCAGTCAAATTAAGCTTACCAAATACGTCTAAAATCTGCTCATCCACTTCACTGGTTTGCTCCACACATCTTGTCTTTCTTCTATTGACTCCAGGAGTCGAGGGGGAGACCTCCCTCGCTTCCAAGGCTGCAATAATCTTTTCTTTCCCCTGCTCCGCGCCATCAGCCACTGTCACCACCAAAACTCGCAATCCAACCAAGGACGGGCAGCAATGCTAAGATCACCCCTTATTCGTCCCGAATCGGATCCGAGCTCAGTGTAGGTAGAGCTGATGGGAGGAAGAACACAAATCACCACAGCTTCACAAGAGAAGGAAGTACCACGAAACAGCGCAGCTGGAGCGGACGTCTGCAAAACTAAAATGCTTCCCCAATCTCTGGCTTAGGCAAGCAGCACACTCCCCTTGAGTGCCCGCACGGCTCCCTCCAATCTCCAGGCTCCAATCTCACAAGTAGAAAGGGTGGAGATGAGCAAAATCACCTCTCTCTACTGTTCACACAAGAACACTCGAGAAGGCACAGTAGCTACTTGGTGGGCGTGTAGGCCAATGCTGCCGCCGTTGAACTGTTGCTGCTGGTTACTGTTCATGACTGAAACCCGAGAATTCCCTGCCCCTTATCTCCAGATTTCATGTGGTGGCTCATGATGATGCAGTAGAAGAAATTGTAGAACTAAGTGAGGTCTACAACTTTGTTTTAAGAATCATGATGGTTTGCAAGATAGAGATCAAAGAAGACACCTACATCACCACTGTTCCTGAGAAGTTCAGTTAACTGAACTGAGCTGCGGTTCTAGGGTTCTGAAACTCAAAATTCTTATTCATCTTTTCTCTCGATTTTGCATGGTGGCTTGAGATGGTGCAGTGTAGACAATTGTAGAGCCAGGTGAGCCCTACAAGTTTGATTACATGAACTGGAGGTGGTTCTCACTGGTTTGCATGATATGGATCAAGGAAGAGCCCCTAGTCGAAACTGAAACCTGAAAAGTTCAGTTAACTGAACTTGTTCTAGGGTTTTGAAACTTATTTTCTTTTGCAAACTTTGGAGAAAGCAAAGGTGGTTAATTAGTGCAAGTAAAACCCAACCAGTGGCATACTTTCAAAGTACAAACATCATACTTTGAACTAACACCAAAGTTTGGAAATTTTTATTCTAAAATTAGTAGTAATTAGCTCCTCAAATTTGAAAGTAAAATTCACTTCCAACACAACCAAAATCAGCTAGGGTTAGAATTTGAGTTCCAATTTTAAATTTGATTCTTGCTTTTACATCATTTCACTTGCAAAACCTTGTTAGGGTTTAATTAGATGATTAGCCAAGCACTTAGCACTCCAAGGTATATTTTAGTATTAACAAAATTTTAAATCCTAATTAAGCTTAGGTTAATTAAGAGATGATCAACACACATAACCACATGAGATAAAGAGCTAAAGCACTTGATCAAACCATAAGATGAGTGTCGGGTACCAAAAGTATGGCCCCCAAACTAGTCACGAAAATAAGCCCAACAAACACAAAACTAGGTCACCACGGTGACAAAAACACGGCCCACTAAGGGGGGCGCCTTTGCACACCGTCGTCCCTGCCCGAGCCCTCCCATTTGAGGCCTCGGACGGGTGCTAACTCCGTCTCGTCAGAGCCCTCCCTTCTTGAGGCCTCGGACGGGCGCTAAACTGCTCCGTCTCCGCCACCACGGCCTGAGGCCTCGGGCCCCTCCGCCTCGAGGCCCTCCGAGGCCTCGGGCCTCGGACGAGTTTTCGCTTCCGTCCCGCCGAGAATCCTTGCACCTAGGCCTCGACCCGGGCCGCGCCGCCTTTCACGATCAAACCGGGACTTTGACTTGGCCGTATATCTGGCGCCCGCCTTCCCTTAGTACCCATCGGCCCGGCGTTATCCCTTGGCGAGGGGGATAAGAGCCGTCCCGTCGCGACCCTCACCGCGCTCATGATTAACGTTAACCCTCACGGTGGAAGCCGGGCACGCCCTTTGTAAAAGGCCTTGTATTCTAACCCCATTGCCGAGGTCAAGTCGCCGAGGCTTCGGGGACGGTGGCGCCACGCCGAGCGTCATCGGTATCATCCTCCGATGCGGGAGTCGAGGTCGGAGGGGCCTGGTCAAACAACGGTACCTCCGGGTTTTCGAGCCGGGATGGGCGGCGTGATAGCCCCGATGGCGGCTTTCTCTGTGCCAAGCGCCCAGCGTCGGCGGTGCTGCGGCGAGGCCCTCGAGCCTCGGGCAGGAGGAAGTCAAAGCTCTGGCCGCGCCGCGGGGAGTCGAATCGTCTCCCCGGCTTCTCCACCAACTCCCCCTCTGAGGGACAGCCGTCCTCTCGGTCGTCGGGATAAGGGGCGCGACTACTCAAGCTGCGGCCGGGCTCTGATCTGGCGCCCATTCCGGCGGCCTCAGGGCCTCGGATCACGAAGGAGAGGCACTCACGGCCTCTTCCACTCCAGCGCCCGGCACTTTATGTTAACCCTGTTCACCCCTTGCGGCTATAAAAGCGGAGGGACCGGGCCCCCTCGGGGGCGAAGACAAGCAACCTTAAGCCCTTCCACACACACGATATTGGCACTTACCCACGATCCTCCACGAGACTTGGGACCCGGCTCCTCTCTCCATCTGCTTGTACTCCCCCTACCTACAAGCACCTTAGTGCGAGGATAATACTAGTTTTCCACTGTATTCTTCTTGCACACCTTAGGAGTTGGGAACACGCACCACAAATTCACTAGTCGGTACTAGGACCGCCCAGTTTGCACAACCGGCGGTTGGCGCGCCAGGTAGGGGAACTGTGCGTGTTTTCGCCTTCCTTCCCGCTAAAACTCCGGAATGGCCAACCACCGCGACAGGCATCTCGAACGTTCCGGACCCAACTTTCCTCCGGCCGCGGCCCGGCTGGAGGTGGGCACCGTGATCCGGTTCAGGGATCTCGAGTTCATGTCGCTGGGCACCTAGTGCGATATGGAGCTCCTTGTGCGGGGCCAGGGGGAGACTCCAGGCGAGGCCCCGTGGCCCGTCCACGGGCTCGGCAGCGAGGGCGCAAGTAAGCGCCACGCCCGCCGTACTCGGTAGGCGCGTCGCGCCGTCGAAGCTGGAGGAGGATCTGGCGGCGTTGCATTTGAGCGCGAGGGCCGCCCCAACACCTCGCGACCAGCTTCACCGCCGTCGTTCGGCCTCACGGCGCCCGCCTCCCACGTGCTGGCGTCGTTGGTCTCCACCGGCTTGGGGGCCTATGGGGGAACTCCCGGCCACTAGGCTGCGCTACACTCGAGGATTCGGACACGTCCGCCCGGCTGCGTCCGACCACGACCTTGAGGAAGCACGGACTAGGTGGGCGAGGGGGTGGACCATTCGGGTCCCGCTTCGTCCACGCAATCCGGCGCTACACGGAGGCCGCGGACCCCCGGGGGCTAATGCCGGCGCATGCATATGCCTTTGGCTACCTCGACTTCGGACTTCGCCGGGCGACATATGCGACCCGACCCGTGAGTGCTTCCACGTGGAGATCGGTGATCTCGGCGGCGGCGGTGGCGGCAGCGGCAGCGGCGACGAGGATCGCAACCCGAGCAGCGCCCGCCAAGGCCGCCACCGGCGGCGCAATGCCTCGGGACTTGGCGCGTCAGGCCCACGGGCAGGGAGCAGCGGACTCCCGCAGCGCGCATGGGTCCCCGAGCCGGCGATCCGGCGGCTACCCCCGAGGGGCCTCGGCGCCCCACCATCGAGCAAATCAGGGAGCTCGGGGATAAGCTTGAGCATTTGTCTTTGCTACGGCGAGAAGATAGAGGCGTACGAGCATGGCGCCACGCTTGGGCGCAGCCCGAGCCCGCCGCCCGACAACGCGCCCGCGGCGTCAGCCGGAGGATCGCCAACGGCGAAGGAGGGAACGCCCCCATCTTCCAGCGTGCAAGTCGAACGTCGCGGGCGGCCCTTCTCCTCGAGCAATGCGGAGCCATCCACGGAAGGGCGGCAATTTGAGATGAGATGCGGGGCTACGCCGAAACGGGCTGGCATCCAGCGGGCGGCTTCGGCCTCCGGCATCGAGCGAGAGGGCGAGGAGGGCGAGGTACTCCCTCGCCCGCGAGCGAGAAGCCTCGGTCCATCAAGATCTGTCGCGGAGGCGGCGGTCTTGGCGCATCGGGACAACAGCGGTAGCCTCGGCGATAGCGGCGCCGCATAGCGTCATCAACAACGCCCGCAAAGCCGGGAACACGGGCGGACGCGGCGCCCGCCCGGTAGCGGCGGCGAGCACGGCAGCGGCGAGGACGCGGCGATGCCGATCAGGGCCCGTGCCTTCGGGGGGGAGATCCGTGCGCCCGGTTTCCTTTCCGGTTCCACCCGGCCCGACCAACCTCACCAAGTACTCGGGAGAAAGCGAACCCGAGGTGTGGCTCAACGACTACTGCTGGCGTGCAGTGGGTGGCGCGGACGGCAACCGGGCTCATCATCCACAACCTTCCGCTTCACACAGGTGACTTCGGCGCGATCTTGTTTGGAGCACCTTCACGCCTACGATCCTTGGCCCGGTCGATCTGGTCAAGGTTTTCGTAGGGGACTTCGAGCACATCGTGCGCCATGGGAACTCATGGGACCTCGCAGCTACCGCGGAAATCCGACCGAGTCATTTGCGGGATTTCATCCGGCGCTTCTCGAAGAAGTGCACCGAGCTACCCAACGTAGCCGCCTTTGCCATCATCGTAGCGTTCCTTGGCGGTACCACCTACAAGGAACTCGTCCCACAGCCGGGCCGAAGGATACCGACCACCGCCAACGAGCTGTTCGAGGTGGCGACCAACTCGCCTCCGGGGAGGAGGCGGTGGGGAGCGATCTTTCGCAACGGCAAGCGACAAAGGAAAGCGGAAGGAAGGCGATGCCGAGGGGGGCGCATCCCGCAACCCCAAGAAGAACAAGAGGAACAAGCGGAAGGGAAGAAGGGCAAGAAGGAGGCGGACTCAGGGGCGACATTGTCGCCCCATGACCGACCGCAAGGCCCCCCGAGGCCCCCGGGGCCGGGCGTTCGACGACATGCTCAAGAAGCCTTGCCCATTCCACAAGTTCCCCATCAAGCACACCATGGGGAGTGTGACTTGGCCTGCCCGTTTTCTACGAAGTTGCCCCGCCCAGGGACAAGAAGAAAAGGGGCGAGAAGGACAAAGGCGGCGAGTTCCCGAGATCCACGGCGTCTTCATGGTCATCGAGGGGACTACCGACGAACCTCACCCGCGCCCGGATCAAGCGCGGCGCCGCGCGAGGTTTTTCGGTGCGCCCGCCACTCCACCGGTACACTGCCGTGGTCCCGAGCGCCATCACCTTCAACATCGGCGACCATCCGCTCTACGTGCCAAACCGGGGCGGTACCGCTTCGTCGTCGACCCCATCATCGACAGCGTGTGGCTCACCAAGGTGTTGATGGGCGGCGGCGCCCTCAACATCCTCTACTCCGAGACCCTCGGCTTTGCTAGGGATCGGCGGTCGCAAACCGACCGGCGGCTCCCCCTTCCGAGGGGCATAGTACCAGCAAGCGTGCACGGCCCTCGGCGAATCGACCTTAGGTCTTCTTCGGGGCGCCATCGAACTTTCGCAAAGAGGTCATCACCTTTGGCGTGGTCGACTTCGGAGGAGCCTATCATGGTATCCTCGGGACGTCCAGCGTCACGCAAGGTTCATGGCCGTCCCCAACTACACCTACCTCTTGCTCAAGATGCCGGGCCCAAACGGCGTTATCACCGTCGGCTCCTCCTACGAGCACGCGTTCAAGCTGCGACGTCGAGGCGTCGAGCACGCCGAGGCCATGGCGGTGTCCGAGGCGCTCGACGCCAAGTGCCACCGGCACCTTTGAGTCTGTCCGATGGGGTGAAGGAGGTCCCGGCTGAATCCCGCCTCTCCATCCGGCAAAGGCGGTAAAGATTTGCGCACTCATCGACTTTCTCCACGCGAACATTGACATCTTCGTGTGGAGTCCCTTGGACATGCCGGGCATTCCGAGGGATGTCACCGAAAGCACTCCCTTGATATCAAGGCCGGATCAAGCCCGGTGAAGCGGCGTCTGCGCCCGATTCGACGAGGAGAAGCTAGAGCCATCGGCGGGGGAGGTGAACAAGCTCTTGGCGAATTTTGGATTCCTCAAGGAAGTGTTCCATCCCGAGTGGTTATCTAATCCATGCTTGGTTAGGAAGAAAAGTGGAAAGTGGAGGATGTGTGTAGGCTGCACTAGTTTAAATAAAGCATGTCCAGAAAGTTCCCTTTCCTCTACCACGTATCGATCGGATAGTCGACTCCACTTCAGGGTGTGAACTCTTATCCTTCCTTGATGTCTACTCCGGCTATCACCAAATCAAGATGAAGGAGTCCGACCAGCTCGCGACTTCCTTCATCACCCCTTTTGGCATGTACTCCTACGTGACGATGCCCTTTGGACTCAGAAACGCCGGAGCAACGTACCAATGGTGCATGCTCAGCGTCTTTGGGGATCACATTGGAGAAACCGTGGAGGCCTACGTAGGCGACATAGTAGTCAAGACCAAGAAGGCCGATGACCTCATCACCGACCTTGAGATTGCCTTCCGGTGTCTCAAGGTGAAGAGTGTCAAGCTCAATCACGAGAAGTGCGTCTTCGGGGTCCCCGAGGCATGCTCTTAGGATTCATCGTCTCAAGCGGTATCGAGCCCAACCGGGAGAAGGTGACCGCGGTGACCGGTATGGGGCCGATAAAGGATCGAAGGGGTGCAACGAGTCATGGGCTGCCTTGCGGCTCTTAGCGCTTTATCTCACGCCTCGGCGAGAAAGGTTTGCCCCCCCTGCACCGCCTCCCGAGGAAGTCGGAGCACTTCTCCTAGACCGAGGCCCGGGAGGCTCTAGACAAGCTCAAAGGCTGCCCTTACCGGCGCTCCGATTTGGTCCCCCATCGGAGAAGGTGAGCCCCCTTCTCTTGTGCGTGGCTGCGACAACCCAAGTGGTTAGCGCGGCCATTGTGGTTGAGAGACATGAAGAAGGCCACGCCTGCCGGTCCGAGGCCGATTTACTTCATCGGCGAGGAGTCTTTGTCCAAGACCAAGATTCGGTACCCGCAGATCCGAAAGGCTGCTCTACGCCGTGATCCTAACTCGGCGCAACCTCGGCACTACTTTGGACGCCCACCCGATCCACGGTGGTCTCCTCCTTCCCATTGGGAGAGATTCTCGAGCACGGGAAGTCTAAGGGCGAATTCGCAAAGTGGTCCGTCGAGCTCATGGGGAGACTCTCTCCTACCAGCGCCAAGGAAGGCCATCAAGTCTCAAGTATTGGCCCGACTTCCTCGCGGAGTGGACCGACACCCGGCTACCGCCGCCTCGGATCCAGGCGGAGTCTTTGGACCATGTACTTCGACGGGTCCACGATGAAAACCGGCTCCGGCGCCGGCCTCTCTTCGTCTCACCCCTCGGGGTGCACATGCGGTACATGATTCGACTCCATTTCCCGCTTCGAACAACATGACGAGTACGAGGGGCCTCCTCAGCGGGATGAAGATCGCCATCGAACTTCGGCGTCAAGCGCCTCGACATCGAGGCGACTCGCGGCTCGTCATCGACCGGTCATGAAGGACTCGGTGCCACGACCTAAAAGATGGGCCAGCGTCTTTGCAAGGCCGTGCGGCGGACGGAGGACAAATTCAACGGCCTCGAGCTCAACCACATCACCGGAAGGTACAACGAGGCTACCGATGAGGCTCGCCAAGATTGCGGCCGGGAGGGCTCCCATCCCCGGGACGTCTTCACCAAGGACCTTGCGGCCCCCTCCGTCGGCCGAAGGCCAAGGCGGCGCGGGCGGACGACAGGCCGAGCCCCCCTCGGGGGCTACGGCCCCATCCGAGGCCGAGGCTCCCTCGGCGGACGACGTCGAGGTCATGGAGCTTCACGAGGAGGGCCCCGAAGCCGACCCGAGCAAGATTGGAGGAAACCGTACCTTGATTGGATCGTCCGAGGGGTCCTTCCCGAAGACTTCAATCGAGGCCGACGCATCGCGAGGAGAGCCAACTCCTTCGTCGTAGTAGAGGGACGAGCTTTACAAGCGAAGCCCCTCGGAGTCCCGCAGCGGTGCATCTCCACCGAGGAAGGGCTGAAGCTAGTCCGTAAGATCCACGCTAGCGTCTGCGGCCATCACGCGGCGCCACGTTCCCGTCGTCGGCCGGCGTTGCGGCGAGGGCTTCTCTTGGCCAACCGCGTCGCCCGACGCCACCCACGTGGTGCGCACTGCGAGGGCTGCCCGGTACTACGCTTCGCCCCGGACATACCTACCCGACCCAGGCGCTCGGACTATCCCCATCACCTGGCCGTTCGCCGTGTGGGGACTCGACCTCGTCGGACCTCTCAAAAAGGCGCCCGGGGGCATCACCCACTTGCTGGTCGCCATCGATAAATTCTCCAAGTGCATTGAGGCACTCCCCATCACCAACATTCGATCCGGCGGCGGTCTTTGTTCTTCACCGACATCATCCATCGCCCGGGGTCCCAAACTCCATCATCACCGACCACGGCACCCGGTTCACGGGGAAGAAGTTCGAGACCTGCGGCAGGCACCAGTCATACGCATCGTGCGGTCGGCTGTCGCCCATCCCGAGCGAGCAGGCGGGTAGAACGTGCCAATGGTATGATTTTGCAGGGACTCAAGCCTTGGATCTTCAACAAGCTCGACAAGTTCGGCAAAAGTTGGCTCGAGGAGCTCCCCTCGGTCCTTTGGAGCCTCAGGAGGACGACTAGCCGGGCCACGGGGTTCACGCCTTTCTTCCTGGTGTACGGCGCCGAGGCTATTCTCCCCAGCGACTTGGAGTTTGGCTCTCCGAGGCTCAAGGCCTACGACGAACGGCGTAACCAGACGGCTCAGGAGGATTCGCTAGACACGCTCGAGGAAGCCAGGGATGCTACCCTTCTGCACTCAGCTAGATACCGGCAGGCCCTCCGACGCTACCATGACCGACGCATCCGAATCCGGGAGCTCAAGGAAGGCGACTTGGTGCTACGTCTCCGCCAGGACAACCGAGGCCGTCACAAGTTCACGCCGCCATGGGAAGGCCCCTACATCATCGCCGAAGTCCTCAAGCCGGGCACCTACAAGCTCGCCGACGAGGACGGCCAAATCCTCAACAACGCTTGGAACATCCAACAGCTACGTCGCTTCTACCCTTAAAACTTCCAAGCCTTGTACATACTTTTGTACCTTACGTCTTTCCCGGAGAAATGAAAACAAAACACTTGTTCATCTTTCCGTATGAAGCATCCGAGGCCCTCGAGGGCTAAGGACGTCAATCGCAGAGCGAGGCTCAGTTTTGACTTACCAAAACCTAGCCTCCCTCGGGGGCTAGAAATGGGGGAACCCCCCAGAAAGGCACCCTAAAGACACTTCTCGCTTTTATCGAACATTTTTTCGCAAATTTTCGTGCCCACGGTCTTGAACACTAACTAAGGGAAGCCATTCCAAGGCTAGGGACGGCCGAGTCATAAAACCTCCTACGCCCGTGCGCTACGGAGCCTCTACTCGCCACCCTCGACCAAGGAATGACTTCGAGGCATTGCGAGAGGGTTGTTCGAAGGGCGAGTGGTCGGTAGAGCCGCGAGGCCA
Organism: Chrysopogon serrulatus; assembly: GCA_015844335.1. Lineage (NCBI taxonomy): Eukaryota > Viridiplantae > Streptophyta > Magnoliopsida > Poales > Poaceae > Chrysopogon > Chrysopogon serrulatus. The sequence goes on from JADLZL010001301.1 coordinate 17,990, forward strand.
CCTATGCCCATGCACTACGGTACCTCCACTCGCTACCCTCGACTAACAAACGGCCTCTAAATTCGAAATAGTCTCGCAAGACTAACCTAAGCGTGGATCGAGATCAAAAAGGCACGGAAAGCAGGCAAAAAAACGATCACAAAACACAAGGCCACGATGGGCCATTAGCATAAGTTCAAAAGAGACTAATATAGTTTTTTACACGGGCACTCTGGTCCAAGCTGCAGAATCTACTATGGGGCGTCAGGCCCCCCGGCGTCTTGAGTACTTGGCGTCCGTGGCCTCGGCGGTATCGGCCTCAACCCGGGAGCAGGGGGGGACGGCTACCGGCGTGAAGATCTATACCCGGTGCGAGAGGGGCCCCGGTTTCCTCAACCTTACGGACCAGCCCCACGAACACTTTGCTCTCACGGCCTTCCTCTTCCTCCGAGACAACGACCCCCTCGGAGATCCGAGGAAGATCAAGCTCGTAGTGGGAGGTGGCCAGCGCAAGCGTGTGTGACACGCCCGATCCGGAGGGCATCCGGGCGCGCACCTCCACTCGCCCGGGGGCAGCCCGGCGAGCCGCGGTGGATCGCTCCCCCCGGCCTCACCAGGCCTCTACCTCGGTGCTGGCGGCCACCACCTTCTGCGTCAAGGCGTCGAGCTCGCCTTGCGCCGAGTTGTAGGCCGCGTCTGCGGCGCGGCGAGGGCCGCCTCCGGCTCCGACACCCTCCCCTTCAGGACTGCGATAAGCCTAAGAGTCAAACTCCAAGGAGAGACAGCAATGGCATGGCAGACAGGCACGACGCTTACCTTCTTGCTGGTTGACAAGGGCCTCGGCCTCGGCCTCCCCCTGCAGAAGCTTGACCCGCATCATGGCGTTGTCATCATCAAAGAGGCTGGAGATCGGTCTCCGCGGTCACCCGACCTCTCGGACAAGGCACGGGCCAGTCGGCCAGCGGTTGATCCCGGCCCACATCACCTCCCTCTCGGCCGGTACGGTTGAGGTCCGACACGTGCTTCGCCACAATCTCTTTCGAAAGAGTGGCTTCCTCGCGGCGCCCGTCGAAGCCTCGGCCCTCAAGTCCGAGACAAGGAGGCGGAGCTTCTCAATCTCACGGTCCTTGGCCGGACGGGGAGGTCTTCATTTGAACCACGAGGTCCTTCGGTGGTTGAGCTCGTTGGTAAAGGCCGGCCGGCCTTGGGATGAACTCGATTTCGTCGGGGACACTTGCGCCCGACTCTGCGATAACGGACCCAATTACTCAACCATCAAGAAAAAGCTCTCACAACGAGAGAGAACCACGGGGGTCGGTTTACCTCAGCGCATCGGGAGCTCCTTGGTCGGGACCGGCGAGAGAGTCTAAAGCGATCTCTCGGGCGACTCTGGCACGTCCAAGCCTGCTTCCACGGCTCCCCCTTCCATGGCGTCGTCCGGCATGAAGGCGGCCGCTTTTTCGAGTGCAGGCGCTCCCTCCCGGATCGGCCGCGGCGGTGCCCTCATGAGCTCACTTTGGAACAAGCGGCCTCTGTCCAAGCGGGAGGCCCTCACTCCACAGCGGGCACCTCGGCCGGCCGCTCCCGGCCACGCCGGGCGCCTCGACTAGCGACCCTCCCGGCTCGCCGCTAGAAGGTCGGCGTCCTCGGCAAGCGCCTCCTTCCCGCGCGCCTCGGTGGCGGCCTCCTCCGGGAGGCAATCTCCACCACCTCGTCGCCCCGCGGCCGCGTCGCTGGCGACCTCCGTGGCCGGGCGTCTTCGCCGCGTCCTCGTCCCGACTTGAGGCGGGGGGGTGGGGGCGGCGCTGTTCGCCAGCCCGTCCGCCCGGCGGCCGCGTCGCGGCGACCTTCCGGCGGACGTCTTCGTCGCGTCCTCGTCACCGACCAAGGGCGTCTCCCCGGCGGCGGCACCACCGGTCGCGCCTACGTCCTCTGCGGGCGTACCATCGCCTGCAGGGCAGCCCGAGACTCGCGCTCCTCGCCCCGGACTTCGGCCGCTTTGTCGCGGTAAGCGGGGCTGGGCCGAGGTCGGCCTAGGCTTCAGGCTGCAAGGACAAGGCAGGGGAGCATCGGAGAAAAAAAGAAGAAAGAAAAACAACCACTAAAGGGTGAGCCGAGGCCAAGCAACACTTACCCCGGCACCTTGATCCTAATGCCCCCGGCGGGGCGCGCTCGAGGAGGGGGCCTCGGGCGCTCCGTCGTCCTCGCCCCTCCATCGGGCGACCGATCCGGCCCTCGGACCTCCTTTCCGCAACCAAGGGTTGCCTCGGAGGTGGGGCCGGTTCGCCCCCTTTCGGGGGCATTGGCGTGGTTGGTCGGAGGGGCTCGCCCCCTCCGCCCGGTCGCGCCCTCGGCCGTCCCAGCGCCCCCCCCGCTCGGGCGGGGTGGCCTCGGCCAGTGTTTTCCCAGCGGCGTCCCCTTCCCCACAGGAGGGGCGTCCACGACCTCGGCCCCGACATCTTTGCCTCGGTGCGGATGAAGCCGAGGCCGAACCCCACGGGCGGGGGAAACCGCCGCCACTTGCGCACGCGGCGCACCACCCGGAAGGGTTGGGGGTGCGATGCTTCCCTGGGCGCCCATCCCCGGGGAGCGGCGCAGTCGTCGTCGTACCACCCCTCCTCGTCGTCGTCATCGTCGTCATCATCACCGCCGTCGGTGGTGTCCGACGGCGTCTCCTCCCGGCCGGAGCCCCTCCTTCTCCTGGTAGCGCCCGGCGCTTCTCGGCTCTACCTTCTCCCGGCGCTTGCGGACATTCCGATCCGCCCGGGCTCTCCTTCTTTCCGCCCGCTTCTGCGGCAGCCACGTTAACCGCCTTTTCCATGGAGATGGGGGGCTTGGACACCTTCGGCTTCCGCGAGCCCCTGCGGAGACGAAGGCGGGGATAAGATTAGAGGAAGGGCACGGGAGGCACACGTCGGGCGCAGGTGGGAGCCTTACCACAGAGATGTAGTCCTCATCCGGCCGTATCGGCACCTTGTACATCACGGCGGGGTCCGCCGCCGCCGCCGTCTTCTTCGTCCGATCGAGGATCTCATGATGGTCAAGATCCTCGGGCGCCATCCGGGTGCCCCTCCAGTCAGTGCCGGCCCTCATGTCGTATAATTTGTACCGCCTATCCATGAGGGGCACCGCCCGTTGGTGGAAGCCTGGCGATCACCCCGACAGCGTCCAACCCCCCGCCGGGTCGAGGCAGCGCCAAAGGCGGTGACACCTTCCTCAACGGGGTCACTTTCTCGGGATCAACTCCTTCCTCCACGACGGCGGCTCCTCGCTGAACGACTTCCAGTGTAAGCCGGGAGGTGGTTGAAGTCGTTGCGGAGGTAGAACCATTCTTTGTGCCGGCCGCGGTTGGAGGGCCAAGCCGCAAGGATGTAGGACTGCCGGGGGGTGCGGGACCGCGGGTTGCGGCGTGCAGCTCCGGCCGGGACGGCCGGTCTCCTCCCCCTTCTCCTTCTCCGACCCCTTAGGAGCCTTCAAGAAGAGGACGGCCTCAAAGAAGTAGAGCCGGAGGTCCCAATGGGCCTCGACTCCAAAGGTACCCCCTCACACAGGCGGCGTAAACACCGCCGCTGTGTGATCGAGTTGGGGTTGAGGTTGTGCGGCTCCGGGCCGTAGTACTCTAGGGCGCTCGGAGGGCCGGCCCGCCCGGCATGCCGAGCCAGCGCTCGTGGAACGCCGTGAAGCTCACGACATACCCCGCCCGGTGGCTCGGGAGGCTGGTGCTCGGGCGGCGGCACGATCCACTCTGCATCGGGACATCGTCGGCGCGGGGCGGAGAAGACCCTTCTCCACCCGGCGTCGTCGGCCTCGGCCTCCGTGACCGAGCACGTCTCCCGATCCTCCACGCCGACGATCTCGACCCTCGGCGCCATCGAGCGATGAGACAAGGTTCACCTCCCTCTCTCCCCTTTCTCCTCACTTAGCGGTGCCTGGTTCCGCTTCGCGGCGAGAGGCAAGAGCGAGAGGCAATGGCAAGGAAGGCGAGAGGAGAGCCGGCCCGGCCGCCACCGTCGAGGTTCTTATACCCAGCTAACCCTAGCCCGTTCACCTCCACGCATTTAATGCGTATCTTTTCCTACTCGATTGCGCTCACACGGAGTCCCAGGCGCCCACACCGGCGACGCAGCCCACACGGGGCCGGAAAAGCACACGCATATTGCGGGGGTTCATCCTCCACAGAGGATCCCGGCACCGGAGCCCGGGGCTCGGCACCACGCAGCGTGCCCACAAGGCCCCGGCGGCATACGCTACCGTCACGTTCCTGGGGACCCACGCCGCGAGCGTGGCGCGCCAACCGCCTCGGACGTGGGGACCCACCATTTCTCCAGCTGCCGAGACGGCGCCGTGGCGCCGGACGCTCTCCGAGAAGTGGCGCCTCAAAAGGCGCACTCCCGTCCCGTGGCGGGGAAAATAATAGGCTTCCTTCCCCGTGAAGGAGCCCGGGCGACAGCCCATCTACGGTCCAGAGGTTCGGAGGCTGGCCCACCACTGGGTTCGACAGCCGCCTCAGGCCAATAGAGTCAGGGATGGCTCGGACGGTCTCATACACAGCCTAGCCCTGCGCAAGCAGGGACTATCCCCGCCGTGTCCGTGGCCAGCGAGGCAGTCTGAGTTAGGGGGATCCTGCGTGGGAGTGCACCGAGCCCTCAGGACCTGGCGGACGGGACCCGGGCCCCACCTCAGACATACCCTGTAGGCTCTAATGGAATGCGCCTCCGGGCCCAGCCAACCCCTAACGAACGGGGCACAGGCATTCCACTTGGACTTACCCGTTAACAGCTCACCGGATCCAGTCATGTTCGACACTCATTGACGATAGCATGGTGAAATCCACCCTCCTCCCTGCGGAAGAGATGCTGAGGTGCGAACAAAACTAACGACCAAGTACCGCTTGGCCGCCCCACACCAGAACGGGGCTCGGGGGCGCCCCCGGCACAAAGGCTGAGGTTGGGAAACGTCAACTAACAAGCCGAACTCCTGGATGAGCCGACGGGCCCGGGGGCTCCGCAAACGATAGGAACACATGTTAAATCACGCGCAAAGCCCTCAGATGAGTGCCTGCACTCCTCCAAGGCCTCGGGGGCTATACCCGGCGGGTGCGCTCGCGCGCCCCCACCAGAGAACATGGTCTCCGAGACAAAAGCCACCCTGACAAAACAACACACCCTCGCCAAGCGCATATAAGCCCTCGGATGGGTGCTCACACTCCTCCGAGGCCTCGGGGGCTACACCCGCCAGGTGCGCTTGCGCGCACCCCGCGGAAGGAAGCCCGAAACAACTGGCAAACATGCCCGGCAAAGGCAGGGTTCAGAGCCACAACCTCCGAACGAGTGCACCCACTCCTTCGAAGGTTCGGGGGCTACTGTCGGGTACCAAAAGTATGGCCCCCAAAGTAGTCACGAAAATAAGCCCAACAAACACAAAACCAGGCCACACAGTGACAAAACACGGCCCACTAAGGCCCAGCGCACTACACACCGTCCCGTCCGAGCCCTCCCCGGCTGAGGCCTCGGACAGGCGCTAACCTTCCGTCTCGCCCCGAGCCCTCCCCGCCGAGGCCTCGGACGGGCGCTAACCTTCCATCTCGTCCGAGCCCTCCCCGCTGAGGCCTCGGGACGGGCGCTAACTCTTCGCCTCACCCGAGCCCTCCCCGCTGAGGCCTCGGACGAGTTTTCGCTTTCCGTCCCGCCCGAATCCCCTGCACCTAGGCCTCGGACGGGCCGGCCGCCTTTCCCCTGGTCAAACCAGGACTTTGACTTGACGTATATCCGCCGCCCGCCTTCCCACGGTCCCATCGGTCGACGTTATCCCTTGGCGGGGGGATAAGAGCCGTCCGTCCGCGGCCCTCACCCGCGCTCATGATTATGTTAACCCTCACGGTGGAAGCCGGGCGCCACCGTGAGGCACGTGTATTCTAACCCCATTTCAGTCAAGTCGGCGAGGCTTCGGGGACGGTGGCCGCCATGCCGAGGAACGTCATCAGTATCATCCTCAAATGCGGGTCGGAGTCGGCCGGGGACGCTGGTCAAACAACGGTACCTCCCGGGTTTTTCGAGCCCGGGATGGGCAGCTATTGCCCCGATGACGGCTCTCTCTCGTGCCAACCGCGTGCGGCGGTGGGCTCAGGAGCCCCTCCGAGCCTCGGAACCGGAGGAAGTCAAAGCTTCTGGCGCCCGCAGAGTCGATACGTCTCCCGACTTCTCCATCAACTCCTACAGGGACAGCCGTCCTCTCGGTCGTCGGGATAAGGGGCGTGACTACTTACAAGCTGCGGCCGGGCTCTACAAGACAGGCGCCCATTCCGGTGGCCTCCGAGGCCTCGGATCACAAAGGAGAGGCGCTCACGGCCTCTTCCACTCGCGCGTCGGCACTTTATGTAAACCCTGTTCACCCCTTGCGGCTATAAAAGGGGAGGACCGGGCCCCCTCTGGGGACGAAGACAAGCAACCTTAAGCCCTTCCACACACACGATATTGGCACTTGCCACGATCACTCACGAGACTTGGGACCAGCTCACTCTCTCCATCCGCTTGTACTCCCCCTACCTACAAGCACTTTGGTGCGATAATAATACTAGTTTTTCCCTGTATTCTTTTTTGCACACCTTCCGGAGTTGGGAACACGCACCACAAATTCACTAGTCGGTACTAGGACCGCCCGGTTTTAGCACCGACAATGAGTTTTAGGGTTTTACCACTTTTAGAAACCCTAATTACTTGCTAAGTTGCTTAGGTGATTAACAAGGTCACCAACACATAAAGCAGGGCAAATTACATGGTTAGCATTTCATGATACTATTAACATAACAAGATCTAGCATTTAATTAAGGAAACGTATCTAGTGCAAACTAACTTCACGTAAAATCCATGCAAACCATGGTAAAAAGATCGTCTAAATTCAAAAAAAATCACACATGTAGATGATATGATGATACACAACTTTGTAAAATATCTTGTCCAAACTTGACTTCGTTTGTGAGATATAAAAATAATAAATTTCAAGCCAGAAAGTTGTCTAGATGATTTGCTAGAAATTTATTATTTTTATATCTCACAAACGAAGTCAAGTTTGGATAAAATATTTTACAAGGTTGTGTACCATCATATAATCTATATGTGTGATTTTTTTTTATAAATTTAGGGCGACCATTTTGCGTGGTTTGCACGGGTTTTCACAAGAAATTAGTTTGCACTAGATACGTTTCCTTTAATTATAAAAGAATTATTAACAACATATCAAACTTTACTTGAGATCATTAAGCCAGGTTAAATATTGTTAAGCACCTTTAAGCAAAACCCAACACTTAACCACTTGGGCTAAGGGAAGGACAAGGACTCCAATTTCAAATTTTAATTCTTTTTTTAGCATCATTAACTTGAAAAACATGGTAAGTATTTGGAGACATGTTAGCCAAGCACTTAATCACATCAAAAGTTGATTTTATGTTGATTCTCAAAAAAAAAGTTGATTTTATGTTGAGCATTTTTTTTATGGGAGTGTATCCTATGCAAACCAGGGCTGCTATGCAATCATGCAAACTCTTAATCAGAACCTCAAGATGCTTATCCGATGGCTTAGGAGAGAGGTGGGGTAATTTTACAAATAAATGCCCACCAGCCCACTTAGTAATTGTGTTTTTTTCCAAATGACCCCCTCCCCTAATCCCAAGCGTACAGTCTAGATTGAGATGTATGCAGCGCGTCTCTTCGACTCCTCTGCCGCCGCCGCCGCCGCCCGTGTTTCTTCTTTTCGCCGCCGCTCGTGAAGATGAATGATCATCGGCCACCGGACTCAGCTGCTGGTACGCTGTCAGGTCCGCGTCATGGCGTGCAGTCGAAGATGGTGCCGATGATTCAGCCGCAGTCGGACTCGTCTGCTGGGATGCTGGCAACGAACTGCGCTCCGATGTTGGCCACGGACGCCGGCCCGATGCTGCCCACAAACTTCGCTCCAGTGTTGGCCACGAACGTGCACTGCCCTGATACAGGTTTGTTTGTCTTGTAAGATTTTTACCTTGACTTCCATCTTGAGCACGATCATTGTTAACATCCGTGCATGCCGCAGATGGTGAACCTGCAGTGGTCACTGATTCTGCGTCCTTTGAGGCCACCGCCATGGATGATACTGTCATGACCATCATGAACATCGACGCTGGAGTTGGAGCCCACCTTGAACAGCCAAGCACACCACGGTCAACAGCTTCTCCGAATATAGCAGATAGTTGCAAAGAACATTTGAAGCCTATGGTTGGAATGATATTTGATACACTCACAGATGTGGAGAATTTTTACAAATCGTATGCACACGAAGCTGGTTTCTCTGTTCGTGTTGGTCAGCAGAAGAAGCAAAATGAGGAAATATTTTACAAGCGGTATTGTTGCTCAAGGGAAGGGTACAGAGAGGAGGGCGTACAAGATGTTAGTGATCAATCCGGGATGTTAGTGATCAATCCGGGAAAAAAAGAAAGACATCAAATGTGATGGAAACCAGATGTGGCTGTCAGGCACACATTGTTGTCAAGCTTGGCAGTGACAAGAAGTATAAAATATTTTCATTGGTTGAGGAGCACAACCATGGTTTTGTGTCGCCAGATAAGAAGCACTTGCTAAGATCCAACCGTCATGTTAGTGAGAGGGCAAAGAGTATTTTGTTCAATTGTCATAAGGCTAGCATTGGCACATATTGTTTTATATGTGCAATAGTGCTGATCAGATCTTTATTTTCATAGAGAACTGTTCTTCGATGACGAAGGTAACCTTCTAGATGAAAAGGCTAAAGATCCTATGGAGGTGGCAATGCGGAAAAAAATTTCAGATTCACGCAACAAGTTTGAAGATCTTATCCAAATGGCCAAGAAATCTGAACAAGGAATGGAATTTTTATATTCTAGTTTATCAAACCTTGTAGAACCTCCAAAATATCATTCCTGATGCTACAGTTAATAAACAAGATGAGTTTGAATCATTCCTTAGTAGCAAAATTCCACAAGAAGTCGAGATACATCCACCAAATGATATCAGGTCCAAAGGGCGATGCAAAAGAATTAAGAAGAGTAAGGAGAAGAAGGCAACAAAAAAACGGATGTGTGGAAAGTGCAAACAATTAGTGGATCATGACGCACGTAATTGCCCAAACAATATTGTTGTTTGATATTTCAAGTTCCTGTAATGCCCAAAAAAATTGTAATCTAAAAAATTTTGTAGTCCTCTATTGTGAACTGTTACTGAATATTATGAACTGTTACCGAATATTACAGGAACTTTTTGTCCATTTTTTTAGCATTGCAATCTGAATTTTTATAGCATTGCAATCTGATTTTTTTTTTTATCATTGCAATCTGTTGAGACATTAGAAACTGAAACCATGCACTTTCAGATCACCATAGACATTGCAAGCTGAAATCGATTTCAGTTCATTCCATTGTAAATTCAGAAATACAAACATCCACACAGTACACATTGGCTAACCCACACATTACATTTTTTTTTAGTCTTCAGACCACAGAAACACTATCGATGTACTCTGAATTTGTTTGCTTGATAGAGTAAGCAATTCAGTAAGGGATCCCATTCAGTAAACCAATCGGAAACAAAGATGAAGTATATCTCTATATGAAAATGAAAACAAAGAATCTGACATTGGCATTTCATAGGGTTACATCCTTTTGTTCAGGCATTACACACAGAAGGCACAATTGCCATTGGCATTACACAGCAGCGACCAACTGGGATACAGTTTTTACATGTACAACATGGTCGCAGAACCTGCACTTTCAGGCAACACAGGTCACCAACTCGACTTCTATAGGTGGAGGCCATGGCCTGTGCTGCCTGTATAGCAATGTAAACCAGCTTCATCTGAATCGAGGCCAGAAACAGCTCTGTATGAAAAACAACTCGGAGCATGGCCGTGATGCAGTGCTCCTCCGGTACATGGCCATCGTGGGAATAGCCCGACTCGACGATGGAGACCCCGGGACCGGCGACGAACCGGCGCAGCGCCTCTGACACGGCGTCGTGGTAGGCGAGGTGGAGGCGGGTGGCCGTGGCTCGGCGCGGCGGAGCTTGGTTGTGGTGGACGCTGGAGCCCTGCGGCGTGGGGTTCAGTTGCACGAGCGGCGGGCGGCGTGAGCGCGTCGGCGGAGGGCACGAGCGCAAGGGGCTGGCTCCTCCTCCGACGACGCTCCTCTTGCACGGCGGCTCGTCCGGTGGCCGGCTGGATCGGAGACCGTCCCCAATCATGACTTGCGATACGAGGGAGAAGAAAGAGGGGATCAGCCGTTGTGACTGAGGGTGTATGGGGATTTTTGCTGGCGGGCGTTTATTTGTAAAATTACCTCTCCTCTCTCCCTAGCCATCGGATGTGGATCCTATGATCTTGATCGAAAGTTTGCAAGATTGCACAAAGAACCCCTGGTTTTGCATAGGATACACTCCCTTTTTTTATAGCCGTATTAAGCCTCTAAATTTTAGAGAAGTGATCAACATAAACATAAACAAGCTTCAAGCTAGGGCTCAAACAACCTAAAGTTGTAAACTCATTTATCACATATCATAGTTTTCTATTTATGAATGCTTTACAATACATATGATGACATGTCAAGTTTTTAGTTAGCATAACACCGGAGGTGTTATAGCATGACAGTTGGGGCAGTGGCCCCACCTAGTGGCACCCTATGTCCTCGTTTGCTCGGTGTTTTCTAGATCCTTTTAAAGTTTGGTGGAGTATTCCCCGTCGGGATAAATTCGATATGTTGTTTGATAATTGAGTCCTTCTTCACGGTTTTTCGGAATAATCCCTAGAAAATAATAAATCATCAAAACTCATGGAAATTGTCGGATAAAATCCTAGACTTCTATGTTTTCATGTGTTTGGATTATTTCTCATGTTTATCATACTATAAATTGTTGACACTATCCACCTTCAACAATTACAACATCTCAGAAGGCAAGTTTTGCATCCTTGGTTTCACTCTTGTGAGTGCAAGTAGTATATTAGGTTGTGTTGTGTGAGCTAGTTGTTAGGACACTAGCATGTGGTAGGAAAGCTTGCAACCCTCTTTTTGGCTAGTGCAAAACTTGCTTCATTATCTTAATTACTAACCGATTTGCCCAAGTGATTTTGTAAAAAATTTAAATAAGCTATTCACCTCCCCTTTAGCCACATTTGGACCTTTCAAGGTTCTATTTAAGTGATAGGGCCGGGCACCCTCTCTTAGCCATTTTGCATTCTTGAACATCCTCTAGAACTAAGTATACTCCTCTCAACTCATCTCTCTTGCTTGTGTGTAAAATCCAAAGTGAGATTGAGTGATTCTAATGCATTGGCTTACTGGTTAAGCATCTAGTGCCACTGTGCCACTAGTGATCAAGTTCGCTGCGAGGGAGCTTATTACTCTTGGTGGTTGCCACCACCTAGACAATTGGAGCAGCGGAGAAGGTGTTGAGCAAGATCGGTGACTGTTCTTGGCCACACCCAATGAATTATAAGGGGTTCTTGACCTTATCCCCGTGGGAGATCGTAAAAAATATCTTAGTGTAATGCTTGTGACTTTTGTTGTCCTCATCTTGTAGTGATTCTTGTGGTGTCCGGTGGAGGCTTATTGTGCTACCAATTAACCACCGAATCCTAAGTAAGTATACTGTCACAACGAGAGGACGAAGTCTATTGGCAAGCACGTGAACCTCGAAAAAATCTTATGTCTATGGCATTCTTGTGTGGATTGATCTCCCATGATCATATCGGTATTCATCTCTTGAATTGGATTATCTCAAGTTGATTGAATTGGCTCTTTATCTTTGATTTAATTGATTGGTCAAGACGGTGATTCATACGACATATCGAAAGCACGGTTTACACGTTCTCGGTTGTCTCTTCTCATTTGCAATTATGCGAGTAGTTTCCTAGCTTAGTGAGCTTGTTTGAGAACTAATTTGCTTGTTAGGTTGTTAGGACCTCTAGTATGATAGGAATGATAGAACTGGTTAGATGGCTTGTAACCCGATTACGCTAGTGTAAAAAATTAAACCGTCATCTTAAGTACTAATTGGTTTGGTTAGCTAACGTCAACTCAAATGATAAAGAGTTGGAACATATATCAAGTAATGCTCAAAGTGCCAACAATGAAGCAGAGAAAACCATCCGAAACAAAAATTGATAAGCCTCACACATCCATGCCTACGTCGCCGTTTTATACTTTTATAATATATGAATTATTATCAAAGTATTTTTGTATAACTTAAATATATAAATCTATGTTATGAATAAATATATTTTCTCCATCTCAAATTATAAAAAGTTTGATTTTTTTTACATCAAACTTAACCACCCTTTTTTTTAAATTTTTTTTTATAAAATATCATTTCTTTTGTTATAGCTTATTTTATTAATAATAGTTTTTTAAAAATAATTTAAATTTAGTTATGTTTGTATAATTTTTTTAAATAAGATGAATGATTAAACTTTGGATAAAAAAAGACAAACGTGCACGGATGAAGTAAAAAATATATAAACAAAACTAAAATAGAGGAGGAGTACGCGACGGCACACTCACGCGCTCCACCCCCTTCCTTTCCATCTTCCCAGTTCCAGAAGACGGCCATTCGGCCAATACTCCCAAATACGGCAGACCGCCATAGTAGGGGACGGGGGTTCCTGGGTAGCTTCGCCAGGGCGGCGAAGTTGACTGATTTGCTGCTAGGCAGCCAGGCAGGCTCCTGAGCTTCTTGCCAGTTGCCATTTTCAGAGCGAAGAGAGGATGCTGGCCTCGTGGCTTCTGGGCCGCCGGGGCCCCTCCGGCTTCTCCTGGAGCTCCACCGCCGACCAAGTCACGCAGGGCATCTCCGCCGCCGGCCTCACCGCCATCGTCACCGGTCAGTACTTATTCCCTAACACTTCTTCTTCCTTCTCCATAGCAATCCTATCCCAAAATCCATCTAACCTTTACTAATAATCGAACCAAATCCCATCCAGGAGCGTCCAGTGGCATTGGCGTCGAGACGGCACGGACGCTGGCGCTGGGGGCCCACGTCGTCATGGCCGTCAGGAGCCTCCCCACCGCTCAGGCCGTTAAGGACGCGATCCTCGCCCAGGCGCCGGAGGCCAAGCTTGACGTCATGGAGCTCGACCTCTCGTCCATGGCCTCGGTGCGCGCCTTCGCGTCCCAATTCATCGACAGGGGTCTCCCCCTCAACATCCTCATGTATGTATTGTATTCTGTTGATATTAATGTATTCCCTGCTCTGCTGCCAACCGTCATCCTTGAGGATAAATAGAGAGCAAAACCTGGAATGAGTGATGACTCCTACTAATCACTAATTCAATCAGGAGAAAGAGAAACTAGTACCTATTCATGTGATGCCTAGTACTGCTAGTACCACGTCAATCAGTATATTCAAGTTTGCATCCCTCAAGTACTACGCCACTAGGATGACAATTACTACTGCCTGCTCCTTTCAGGAAACTGTACCATAATAAGTTTAGCTTTACTTAGGAGTAGTATACTGTACTTTGTATATAGACTAAACTGGACTAGAAATACCGGCTTGCCTTGCCGCTTTTACTTGAGGTTGGAGAGTATCAACCTAGCTTTCATACATTGTAGCCTAGCGAATTAAACTCGTTTTGTTTGGCTGCTGTGCTTTTTTATTCTGTATCTCAGCAATGTTACCCTATAACGACAAATTTACAAAGCATAATAACATGATTACAGATGGATAACTATCAACGAAGAAAAAAGAGATAAATATTAGGGGATGAGATCATATGGGTACAAAAGCTGTGTCATCTGTACCAGATGCACAATCTTTTTTTTTTTTTGACAAAGTAGTAACATATTGGAGCGTAATTAATAAGAACTACAGCATAAAGATCCATTCTTCAATGAAACATTAGGCAAAATAGAATATGTACTTTCAGACAGATAAGATCAAACCACACTTTCAGCTACTTCAGCCTCTCATTTCTGCTGATAAACATGAGAATGCTGTTTAACTAAGAACTCAATTAAGTTTTTGCTATTGATTAGAACGTAAGGTACATTGCAACTATACATTGAATTGAATCCACATCATCTTCCTTGTACATAATCAGAATTTGTCGACAACTAACTCACAACGCCTCCCTATCGCCAGAGCATAAACGCATTTGACCCCTTCCTGCATGTTGTACTGAAAATTTGTAAATATGAAACATGGAGAGTAGAGGATACTTACCTGTTTCTCAAAATGTCTGAAGCTCTCCAAAACAAAGGAGAACATAAATTAGAACATTTAGTTTTATGGTAGCAAGCAATTATACATATCGTCTTGTTTCAGAGTTTCAGTACTATGATAGCTTATCGTTAAAATAATTTCATTATTCTTACTCTGAGATATGTTGGTTTTAGTCTGATGGTGTCAATTGTATATGTTCTTATAAGCAGAAAGATTACGAAGACACAGTTGGGATGACTGTTTTTATAGTAATGGATGTAATTTTCTTTAAATTCTTATTGTTTGCAACTCTTCATTGGCTCTTTTTATTGATATACCAACTAATGTTGTTTGGGATATTCAAGTAAATCAATTAGTATGGTTTACTATACAGACAATATGTATCGAGCCTCCCTTGTTTTTGCTTTCTGATAGAGCGGTGTACTGATAAAAAGAGATGCATATTTTTTTAATAACATCTGAGATGTTTAATTGCTTGATACTACCATAAAAAAAATATACTAATCGGTGACTCCATTTGAATGCATACCTGATAAATAAAATTGAGTCCCCAGCTTTAAGCTGTTTTGCCTCTGACAAATCAAGAATATCCAGCTTTTATATGTCTCTTTGGCTGGTCTGCAAGGAACATCAAGTCAGCAAAGCTTTAAATATGAGTGGCTAATGATATAGCTACAACTTTCAAACCATGAACTGAGACCAAGCAAATCAGTGTCTAATCGTACAAAGATAAATGTGACAGAATATACATAGTATATTGGTTGCAATGCCTTAGCTATAGCCATAATTCTCAACATGACTTCTGCATGCTAAATTACCATATTCAAATAATTTTAGGCATGTAAAAAAGTTCATATTGTCACAAGCTATAAGCACATAAAGACCTATTCTTATATTAATCGGACAACCATTCAGGAATTTCTTCACCTAGAGGATTTAGCTTTTCATTTTATATAAGACTTGAGTTGATTTAATAAAGTTCAGTGCAAAATATAACAGATTTGTTAGTGTGGATACAAGTTAATTTAAGCAATATAACATAC
>JADLZL010001302.1:0-13097 GCA_015844335.1 Chrysopogon serrulatus
GCCTAGTATCTAAGGTGGTTACTGTAGGCCAAACCTCCATTAGCTGATTAAAGAAGTCAAATCACTTAGAGCGTCCGCCTATGTTAATGACCTATTAATAGAGGCAGCTTCCTAATGATAATTGTCTCGGTTAATCTATTAACGGGGTGGTAGGCATAAAGCGTCCGCCTTCATTGATAAACTAGAGAAACAATTTTCTTAAGTCGGCGGCCTCTGTTAACCATTAATAAAGGCGGCCACTTATCCCCAGGGCTGCCCAAACATAAATGCAGGAGGCACTTATTATTGTGTCCGACTCCTTTGATACGAGAGCATTGTCTCGCAAAATTATTTATGTAATAGTGAGTCCCTTTTAACAACATCTTCAGTGTCATCAAGTCTGTTTCGGCCATCCATCGTTTTTATAGCTCAATTGCAATCGTGATTACCATTAGGCACGGCACTACGTCAGCCCGTAGAGCATCCAGCATATGCTCCAATATTTTTCTTATTTTTATCTAGAATAACCTTATCAGCTGATTTTAGGTTAAAAAAATAGTCTATGTGTTTTTGCAACAAAATCACTTTTATGGAAAAATCAAAACCAAAAAGTGATTCACGAACCGCTGCAGTTATTGCATGCAATGCCACGAGCGGAGTCTCGTCTCCGAGAGTTTCTAAATAGTTCTCTTAAAAACTCTATATTTTTCAACTTCTAAAAATGTACCGAGAGGGGGAAAAGGCTATTTTCAATAGTTTCTAATATTGTAGTTTAAAATTAAAATTTGATCAGTCTCATGATCTGTAATATTTTGCACGAGGAACCCTGAATTTTGGTCTGTTTCGCTAGAGTTAAAAAGTCGGTTGATAAAGACAAGCCGACCGATCGATTTAGTTTGAAAAGAAAAATGCTGTTCGACTGATAAGACAAACGAAGAGATCTTTTTATATCCACTTAAACCCTCTCATTATTTTTTCTCTCTTGCACTTTTCTTATCAGAAATCCTGAATTTATTTCTAGCCTCCCACCAGATTAAAAGCTAATTAACTCCATGGATTCGGACTTACCAACTGCTAAGTTGTTTTTTTTTCGAATTATGGATTAGAAGTTGTTGGAAAAGGGGACTTACTAAAGATTAGGAAGAATTCCACAAATATAAAGAGTATCTCCTGCCCGGCCGGCGATATATTAGAACGAACTTTGTTTCGCGAGGTGATTTATTGCTAGGTCAAGGACAAGGAGAGCCTAACTCCATGACGGGCATGACGAGCTCCGACTCCGACAGCGACGACGAGACGCCGCCGCCGGCTCACGCATCGCGGAGCGGGGTGCTTATCCTCAACCTGCATTCCGAGTACCAGGCGGTTCCCAACGGCGCGGACCACAAAGGGTTCGCGGTGATGCTGCACGTCAAGGCGCCCCCCGTTGGTGGCCGCGAAGCCGCTGGATCTCGTTGCGGTGCTCGACGTCAGCGAGAGCATGGCGGACGCCAAGCTTGCGCAGGTCAAGCGCGCCATGGGATTCGTCATCGACCGCCTCGGCCCCCGCGACCGACTCGGCGTCGTCGCCTTCTCAGATGGCGCCCGGCGGGTCACCCGGCTGACGCGCATGACGGAGGACGCGAAGGCCTCGGCCAAGCGCGCCGTGGAGGCCCTCGAAGCGTCCGGCGGCTCGGCCAACGTCCGCGCTGGCCTCGACGAGGCGGAAAAGGTGCTCAGCCGACACTGGAACGACATCGCCAGCGTCATCCTTGTCTCCGGCGGACGACAGGGCAACACGGGCGACGACACCGACGTCCTCGTGCCGCTGTTTTTCCGGCCCGACTGGGGCTCCGGCTGCCGGATCACGCCGGTGCACACGTTCCTGCTGGGCTCCAAGTGCGGCTCCGGCCACGAAGCGGCGGCGGCCATGCACAACATCTCGGAGGTCACAGGCGGCACGTTCTCCTTCGTCGAGGACCACGCGGTCATCCAGGACGCGCTGGCACAGTGCATCGGTGGACTCCTATCAGTTACTGCCAAGGATGTATGGGTCGAGATCCGTTGCGCGACGTTCCCCCTCACCATGGACAATCTCAACGTCACGGCGGTCAAGGACGGCCGCTGCAAGACAAGCAAATCCCCGGACGATGAAGGCTGGGTCGACGTCGGTCAGCTCTACGCAGACGAGGAGAGGCGCATCCTGTGTTTCTTGGACGTCCCGGCAGAAGACGACGCAGGCATCAACCGGACCCGTCTAATCGGTGTTCGCTGCAGCTACACCGACGCGGCGAGCGAGCAGCCTGTGCAGGTGGAACCGGCAGACTTCGCGGAGGACTACATCGTGATCCGGAGGCCCCTCGAGGCGACGGACATGGCGGCGCGGTGCGTGGAGGTCGAGCGGGAGCTCCTCCGCGTGGCGGCGGCGGAGGACATGGCTCTGGCGCTGGAGGCGGCCGAGCGTGGCGCCTACGCCGAGGCCGTGGGGATCCTCGACGCCCGCCGGGAGTCGCTGAGCCGGTCGGCGACGGCGCTGTCCGGCGACGCCAAGTGCGCGGCGCTGGCCGCCGAGCTGTCCGAGCTGAGCCGGCGCTTGTCGGACGAGCACGAGTATAGGAAGACTGGCCGCGCGTGCATTCTCGCCAGCATGAGCTCGCACGCCCTGCAGCGCGGCTCGACGTCGCCGCTTCGGTTTGGCTGCGTGGGTTCGTCGGTGTTCGCCACCCCAGCAATGCAGAAGATGGAGAAGTTGTCGGAGATGTTGCGTAAGCAGCAGGAGATGCCGCCGCGGCCGCCATTGCTGGAGAATGGAAGCAAGCCCGTTCCTCCTCGTTCGCGACTAGAGGCAATGTTGGCATCGGCTGTCCCTTGTCTCAGCATGTTGAGCAGATACCGACGTCTTCTACTCAAGCGCTAAGCAAAATCCAAATTGCCGATGTGAAGAAGAGCTAGATGAGGACAGGACTAGCAGCAATGATAATCCGGTGAAATGCTTAAAGTTTCGTTAGATTGGGTGATTTATTGATATATACTTCTCTGTCACTGAATGAATAGATTAGAGTTGCCGAAGTCAATTTTTTTAACTTTGATCAAATTTCTAAAAAAATATATTAAGGTTTATAAATTAGTATTATTGCATTTCCATAGAATGTATTTTCATATATAATGTGTTTATCTTATGTTATAGATGTTATTCTTTTCTATAAAGTTATTCAAACTTTTGGATTCTAGAAATCTATTTATTTGGGGATGGAGGAATTATATGTATTTTCTATTAACAGTTTTGGTTAATTTGAAATGTATAATAACTATATTTGGATGCAGCAGCCTAGTGACCGTGCGTACGCATAGCATATATGTAGTGCCCACTGCCGGCTCGTTTCCCGGCACTGATGGGGGTTGAGACCCAATAGTGATTATCTATTATGAGGTAGTGTATGTACTCTGGATTATACAAATAATATAGGAGAATTATAGAAACAACGTTAAGGATGTCTTGTCTACCTTTAATCAACTTCGACATATGTAGATTGATGAGGTGGATATGAATGATCCAAACGGAGACAAAAAGGGAGAAACAACATTGGCTTACGTTTTTTATATCCGTCCTGATAAACCGTTGTTGGAAAGGTTCAGAGTGCTTTAGAGCTTTCAAGTCTGCTAAGCTAAGAGGAATTTCACCATTCCGATGGTTCCATGACAGATCAAGGGATTCCAGCAATGCCAGCTTAGTAGCTTACCAATTAATATCTCTGGGGATATTTCCTGAAAAATTATTTCGTGACAGCTTTAATGACCTGAGTCCGTAGAGGGTTGTAATGCCTTGAGGAATCGCTTGTGAAAGGAAATTGCACGACCGGTCAATACTACCTCGAATGGAATGTTGTACTCATAAGCCTGATTCTTCCAGACCAGTTGAATCTGCTCCAAGTACGAATAGTAGTCATATATGATTATTACCCCAGAACTTTGTTCTTGTGTCACGCCGGTAAAGTTTTCAAAATCAACCGACGCGGACCAATGAGCTTGTTGTTTGACTGGAGCTTGCCAAGGTGTACAATTTGACTGGGTATTGTTCCAGCAAACATGTTTGATGACAGCCTAAGAAGTCTGAGCTGTGGCGAGCTCTGAGCTATCCAAGAGGGTATTTCACCCGTGCAGCTATTGCTCGCAAGATGCAGTGTGATAAGATTGTCACATTTCTTAATGATTGAAGGGAAAGAACCTTCGAAATGGTTGTTGGCTAGATGTAGAGATTGAAGAGTGATGCTTGATGATGTCGGCAATGGTGGAAATACGCCATGAAATGAATTGCTGGATAAATCCACATAAACCGTAATGGAATGCCCCACAAACAATCTGGGAGATCTCCGTATAAGACATTGTTTGACAGGTCTAGGATCTCTAGACGTTTAACATTGCAAACAGGTGTTGGTATGGCGCCAGTAATGTGGTTAATTAGAGGAGAAGGCAAGGACCCCAATTTCTGGAAATGAGATGTTCGCTGATGTCTCCAAGAATACTATTGACTATTGAGCCCGAGCTGAAGACTTACCAAAGAAGTGTAGTTGAAGAAATACAGATCCTGCACGCTTCCAAAACTGTTGTTGTTGCCTCTGAAATCCTCTAGCGCTTCCCCTGCACATACGCTCCGTGCAGACATCCTGGAGAAGTCGTTGCTCTAGACATCGATCTGGAGCAGGTTGCTGTTGTTGCTCCCGCCTCCGAAGCGGTTGTTGGACAGGAGCAAGTATCTAAGCTTCCCAAGACGTGAGAGCGCGTGCTCGGCAGCGATCCTTTCCAGGTTGAGGTTTAGGCTATCCGCACTCGTCATACTCTATATACATCCTCCAAAAGGAATCTTTGATCCAGATCATCAAAATTCCATCCTCTATATCAATTTCTCCCGCACCCATCCATGCTCTGTATCATACTCTATCCTAACTACCCATACGCGGGTCCCACACGTCAGCCTCAGCTCCACTTTTATCCACCCGCACCCCCCTCTCTCTCCACTCACCTTTCTCTCTCTCCCCCATCTCGGCGCCGGCAACCCCTCCTCCCCGGCGTCGCTCCCTTTTCCCCTTCCTCCTCCCGGTCCTCCCTCCCTGCCAAGAACTTGTGGGACCCGGTCCTCCCTCTGGTGCCTCGCCATGGCTTGAGGCTCGCTCGCCCCTTGGCTTCAGCGTCGACCCGCTTTCTCGGCGGCAGCTTCTCCCGGCTCTCCTCCGGCGGCGGCGGCGGCGGCCATGGCGCGGAGGCCCCTCCTCTCCTCGCGCGCCATGGCGAGGGCACATAGCAACGCCAGCGCTTCAGCGGAAGCCGCTTCGCGCCAGCGCCCACGCCTGGCAGCGCTTCGCGCCCGCTCGCGGCGGGCCTCGGCGGCGCTCCTTACCCCTTGGCCCGAAGGCCGGCCCGGCGCTCACGCCCGCTTCCTTGGGCGAGCCTCGGCGGCCATGGCGAGCCTCGCCCGCACACCTTCTCCCTTCCCGTCTTTCTTTGGCGCCCCAGCCGGCTCACTGCAACGCACGGGCGGCAGCGCGTCCCGGCGACCTCGCGGCGCCGGGCGGGCGAAGCTTTCGCGCTTGGGGCAGGCGGCCACGCCGGCGGGCGCCCTGGCCTCCCCTGCCTCTCGCGCCGGCGAGCACGAACTTCGCCACGCTCTCCGGCCCGCTCCTCCTCCCTCTCCCCTGCTCTCCGGCGGCGCGGCGTCCCCTCTCGGCGGCGGCGTCCACGGCGGCGGCGTCCCCTCCTTTGCTCTGCTTCTCCCGGCGGCTCGCTGCACGGCGCGCGGTGGTGGGGGCGTGGTGGGGCTGGGGCACCGTAGCGCATCAACGCTACCTCGCCATATTTGCCGTGCGGTCGAAGCTGTACCGGATGAGGTGGCTTCTTTCCGGACTCCGCTGCAGCGATTTCCAAACGCCAAATGAGGTACCGGATGCATTAGTCTTACCCCAAGTCGATGCCTCGCAACTCTGACATGTTGCCAATTTCTAGCGGGATCCCCCCTGACAAACTGTTCTGGCTCAGACCAAGCCAGGTGAGCTTTCAGAGCCCGCTACTGCTAGCTGCTGCTGCTGCTACTGCTACTGCTGGCGGGATCACTGAGCCTGTCAGGGCGTTGTGAGTGAGCTCCAGCACTTGCAAGCTTGTCAGGTTGCCGATCTCGTCAGGGATGCTGCCTTGCAGCAGCAGGAATGGCAGCGCCAGCCGCCAGCACGCGGAGACGCTGCAGCTGCCCGATACTGCGTGGGATGGGCCCCGTCAGGAAATCGATGGAGATGTTCAGCGAAACCAGGCTCGTGAGGTTGCCGATCCCCTCAGGTATGGCGCCGTACAGGTTGTTCTGCGATAGCTGGAGCGTGTTTAGGCGAGGGAATGCCGAGAAGTCCAGCGCCGCGAGGGTCCCGCGGAGACCCTCGTCGAGGTCGTGGCTTGCGTCCGTGCCGGTGATGTTGAGCCCTTCCATTTTTCAGAGTTTATAAATAAGGCTCTTCAGATCTTCAGATCAATTAAAATAAACTTAATAAATTAGGCTGCGACTTCGGTTTCCAGCTTTTCAGATCAATTAAAATAAACTTAATAAATTAGGCTATTTAGCTTAGAATTTGACATTCCACCATTTTTCAGAGTTTATAAATAAGGCTATCTCAAATTCATAGGATGTGAGATAGAAATTGATTCTATAGATCATCATCATGCTATGTGTTCTACTTTGCAACTTATAACACGCTCTTCAACTCTCTCTCCCTTATAGTAGAAATGTAACATATAAGTGTCTCTCTCGTATATCTATCAATAATATACAAATATATATAATCCATATACAACCATATTACAACGCTTGGATAAGCACAAGGCTTCCATTAGGTACGCTGACTTTTAGAATCTAATGTCATGTTTTGTTTGCTTCTTCTGGGTAGAGTTTCTCTTATCATCTTGTTCATTAGAAGTCGTTCTCTGGTTTTATTTTGGTGCGAATTTATAATAATTGATTTGATTCTTACTCTTAGAGGAATAGTAAAGCCAGAACTTTTGTTTCTATTATTAAACTAGGATCATGCCCGTGCGTTGCAACGGGAATAAATTCACCCAACAAACTCATTATCTTCCCTAATACAAGTCGGTTGTGCAATGAGAATCATTATAGTATAATGACGAGTGGTTGTATATGGTGCTATCGTCTAGTGATGCCCCCATCGTCTAGTGGTTCAGGACATCTCTCTTTCAAGGAGGCAGCGGGGATTCGACTTCCCCTGGAGGTAGGGAGTATTATAAAAAGAGGTTAATCATAGATTATCAAAAAGCCTAGAATTTCCTGGGTCGATGCCCGAGCGGTTAATGGGGACGGACTGTAAATTCGTTGACGATACGTCTACGCTGGTTCAAATCCAGCTCGGCCCAAAAATTTAGGGCTTCGTGAATATGAACTAAATCCATTATTTTTTATGGAAGAAAAAAAATGTATTATCCGGAGAAATAAAGGATAAAGAGAAATGGGGAAATTGATTTCTAATCCATATCTCTCTGATTCTTTATCTTACAAAGAAAAGACAAAGAAAAGAGCCTTTCTTATGGAAAGGCGGATTATCGTTTTTTTTAGGGATAAAAAATCGCAACATACTATCTGGATTTGCGCGGCAAAAAAAGATGGTACTAGCGAAATCGGAATGCCCCCCGAAAGGGGCATCGCCGAATCTAACTTCCTTGTTTAGATAGTGTATGAATAGGTCCAACTAAATCCTCTGACAGTGGCGAGTAGACGATTGTTGCCCAAACAGAACAAGAGGTGCAGGGTCAGACTTTGACAATGACGGGTAGACGATTGTTGCCCAAACAGAACAAGAGGCGCAGGGAAAACATTTTTTCTTTCTCATTGCAACGGGAGTTCAATGTTTTCAGTCACAAAACCACCTTCCGAGCCTACTGAGACACATGTCATTCCTAGCATCACAAAGCAACCTTCTGAACCTAATAAGACACTTCTTGATGTCAGTTTAGCTCTAGTCTCCAGGCACACACAATTCGCAGTTCTACACAGAACTATCTCTATCTTCATCTCCTATCCCTCCATCAGGTGCCTATATCTTCTTTTGTCGTTCCTACCAATCAACTATCCAGCACCTTCTACTTCAGTTTGCCAAATTGCAAAGCAGCACCATACTTCGCATAATTAGATTGTTGTCCAAAGGAGAGAAATTTAAAAACATAATTATATTTTACACAATCAGGACGTCATATGTCTGTCAAAAAAACTTGTTTGGGTCCCTAAAATATGTTGCATTATTGTCAGAAGGGGAAAAAAATAAAAGAACATAATTATTTTATACAATCAGGACGTCATATACATGTCTGTCAATAATACTGGTTTGGGTCTATTCATATAATTTGCTCTAAGCTATAAACATGTGTTTCCAGTCTATGGCACCCATTAATGCTGGAAAAGCTGGAAACCGAAGTCAGACAATATTGACAACAAAAGATCACTTGTGCTCCTGGGTGATCCTTGTGCTTCAGGTATTTGGCATGTTCCTGAACGTTAACTTCTTTTATCAGTGAGTTGTAGACTTCAGTGAGCAGTTCATAATTGCATTAGATTTGTCATTCTTGTAAATATCAGAGTGGAAGGAATCTGTAGTGACCTCAAAGATCCAACTGTTATTTGTAATTGTCTAAAGATTTAACAAATAATGCAATGCACAAGTAGGCAAGCAGTGGTTTAATTGTTTGGTTTCATTGACAGCATTGGGTATAGAAAGAAGCATAGAAACGACTGTTTATATAAAGGTGCTTCACCTAATTTCAGCACCGTCATGTAGGACATTAGAACTACTATTCGTGTTTCTCGAAAAGTAAGTTTCCATTAAGTACCTCATATTATCATTCTCCTCCAACTCTTGCTGCTTCTAGAGCCTTTCTTTACTGTTCCTCCAACAACTACATGTATTATAACAAGTTCAGATCTTTCATAAAAAAAAAAAGTTCAGATTAAAAGACACTGTGTCTTATATGAGACATGTAAGAATACAAGTTAGCAAGTCAATAACAACCTGCTTATGAGTTAAAGCCTCAACATGTTGCTGATAGGCTGTCATAGCAAAATCAACATCCCATGCTGCAATAAAGGAAGATGATGGTCAATGCACTAAAGCATAAATAACAAAGGATACCTACATTGAGGTGAACACAAAGCTCCAGCTAAAATGCAGAAAATGCCAAAGTGACAATGAACAGAATGTTCCAAATTGGCAATAACGAAATTATAGCAGACATTTATGCTTCTAAATCCTCTTTGAGTTTATCAATACGATCAAGCTCCCATTCTTCGTCCCTCGACATTTACTTGATGATTTACAACAGCTTTGTTAATTATTGGATCCCAGAGTTCCATAAAGCGCATTGCATATCCATCAATTGGCAGGAGCTGGTTCTCAAAAGATGAACTTGCTTGCTCTGCATCTGCCATCTGTTTCACATCAGCAAGCATGTCAGTATCTTCATCACCAACAGGCAACAGCTAATGTAAGAGCCTTTTTCACATCAGCAGTCAACCAGAGCTAATAATCAGTTAAACACATAGTTAAATTTAAAAAGGTCATGAAAAAGATTAAAGGAGATCTAACGTACTCTTCAACCCAAGGAAAACACACCTCTTGATTTGGTTCTACTTCTCCATCACCAAAGATCAACAAGATATGTTCCTTGACCTTTTCAAGAGCCTAAAAAGAAGTTGAATACCAATCTACTACAAATAGTATTATGATAAATCACTTCGCTTTGAGGAGCATAGAACAAGGGAAATAATCAATGGCATCATTATGGTAGAGGGAATATAAAAAGAAGTTGAATACCAATCTGGCTACTAATAGTATTCTAAAAAATCACTTCAATTTGAGGAGCATAGAGCAAGGGAAATAATCAATGGCATGCTGACATTATGGTAGAGGGAATATAAACAAAGCACTTCAAGAACATCACACGCTAGCAACTCCATATTTGCTCTGCCAATTTAATGTAGCAAATCAGTAGTTCTCTGTTTTATTAGCAGCACGACCTCTTCCAGTGCCTAAAAAGAAGTTGAATCGCAAGTGCGGATACAGTAAAGGACACTGGGCGTGCACATGTACCTCTGATATCTTTGAAAGGGATACATCTATACACTTGTAATTAGTAGATCAGATCTGAAAACAAATGACGGAAGGGTTCGGGTGCTCAGTTTCGCACAGCAGAAGGGAAGAGAAGGGGTGGGCATACCTGTTGGGTGCTCGTCGATGAAGGGCTCGAAGGCCTCATTTGATCCCCTGGCGTGCGTAGGCGGAATGGCCTCGCTGCAGCAGCGCGGCCTTGTGGCGGCGGCGTGGCGGCGCGGCAACGCGGGACGGGGCACGGCGGCGTTGGCGACGTGCAGCGGCGCGGATTTTCACTCCGGCCGACGAGAATGAGGACGAGGACAAGGGCGAGGGTGACGATGGCAGCGGCACAAACGCGACGAGCAATGGGGAGTGATCGATCGGGGGCTGCGGCGGCGGCGGCAGCGGCCGAGAGCGACGAAACCGGACGAGTGGGGCACAGTGGGACCCACCTGTCGGCGCCGGGCGTAGGGGTCGGGGAGCGAGCGAAGCCGCACGCCGTAAACGCATCGGGGTGAAGCGAAGGGAGTGGGGACGATTGGTCTCGGTAATCTCTTCATTTATCTATGAAGACCTTTTAGGGCTACTTTGGCAACACAAATCCACGCGGGGATCCCCGTGATTTCCACGGGCCAGTAAACCGCGGGGGCAGACTCTCCCAGGTAATTTTCCGGTGCTCTTTGGGAGCCCAACGGGTGTGGGTTCGAGGCCCGCTTCCACCCGATTTCCACGGGACGCGGAGCCCGGCCTGATGACACCGGGCACTGTTCCCCGTCTCGCATCCCTCGCTCAGGGCTGCTTCCTCGGGCAAAGCTCGCGAATCCTGGCACGCCGCCGCCGCCGCCGCCGCCGCCACCTCGACCTGGCACGCGCCGCCGCCGCCTCCTCGATCTCCATTGTCGCCTCGTTCGCGTCCATCGTCGTCGCCTCGGTCGTCTCCGCCGCCGGTCGCCTCGATTATTGCCCCCATCATCGGTCCTTCGCCTCCCCTGACCAGCCCCAAGAAGGTAATCGTTCCCCTCCTAGCTCCCGCCAGATACTACTACACTCGATGTCTTGATCGATCTGAAATGAACTAGTGCAGATCTAGGTGTTCTCTGCCTTCCCTTCAGGAACTTTGTGTCTTTCTTGATCTAGGAGCTGTACAGGCTTTGAACTGTTTGACAAATTGCATTAGAAAATCATAAGCACTTGTAATCACTATGATGCATGGATTAAACTATCATATCATAAATTAATGTATTTTGTTTTGGAACAAAACTTGCCCTACTCATCTGTCTGTGTTAGCAGTTCCTGTTATCAGTGCCATCTGACTATGGATTAAGTGGAAAACAATATATTTTTAAGCATCCTGGCCTTGGTGTTTGTTTCTATTTAATTAATCTATATGGTGACGTCATTACAGTCCTGTTTCTTATGCTAACTACTAAATTACTATAGGTTAGGTATGTCTCTTCCCCATGCTAATCAGCACTACATTAGTTTGCTACTCCAGTTTTCATCGCTGATTATTTTGGCTGTATGTGAGCATGCAGCTAGTTATGTATTTGGATGAAGACAAGTAGCATTGAGCATGCAACTAGTTATGTATTTCATTTATCTTAGCATTGAGCATGCAACTAGTTATGTATTTCGTTTATCTTAGCTTTGACCATGCAGCCACTTTTTTATCTGCTAGCTGCTCATCACAGCAGTGGTGTTCGGACTTTTTGCTGTGTACTAGTTATTTACATGATTACTTGTCCTTTTGGTGGCTGCAGTAGCTTTACTCAATCTTCTTGCCAGGTACCTAGTCATTTACATAGCTTTTTGGTTTTGTTACTTGCAGGGTCCTTGCTGGTACATTGCAATCTGATAGCTGCAATGGTTGAGGTTCATTCATGCTATTCAGAAACAAGGTATGTTGGTGCTAGGATTACTACGGAGGGAATAGGTATGGGAAGTGGGAGGCCGAGGTCTGTATCCTAGGCGGCGGGCTTGCAAAGCCGTGCTAGCGCTTGGTGTCGACAGGGAATGAGAGAGCATGACAGATAGGGAGCAGGAGTATTAAACTGGTGATATGGTACGATGTTTAAGCACATGGACTGCACTATAGCACTTGGCATGCATCACAATTCATTTGGCTCTTGTTGTGCATACTCAAATTTGATGTTAACTACATATTCGAAATGTTGAGCCAGTTCAGTAGGAATATTAAACTGGTGTCAAACTGCCGTAGTAGTTCCTTTATTGGCGTCAACATTTCTGTCATTCTATTTCCAACTAACTGCATGCATGGTGACATCTTAGGTGTTGCCGCTGACAGTTGATATCTCAGCAGCTGAAGACATCTTGGGAGGAGCATATTGGGAATCTTTTGTTGGAAGAGGAAGAAGATGATGAGCTATTCTTTGATGATGAGCTATTCTTTGTTCTCCAGGCTGTAATGCAAACTGAAGCTTTGATTGTCTGTACGTACTGCAAACTGAGGTTGCAAACTTGACTAGCAAAACATTGGATGTAAGGATGGTCAATTTCGAGATGATTGGATGTAAGGATGTAGAACAATCTGTATGAATGTTACTAGTAGTTGGCTAGATGTCAGATAATATTTTTTGGATTAATTAAATTTGATTTAAGGTCTGAGATATGTCCATATTTGCATGGTGAGAGACTTGTTCCTGAGTTTTTTTCATGATTTTGTCACTCTGACATTGTATGTAGTGACTTGTTTACATTACTTATCTCCTTTTGTTTTTCTTAATTTTCGTTGATTTTTTTCCTATTTTTTTTCTTAATTTTCGTTGATTTTTTTCTGATTTTTTTAAGACATGGTTTATCCAAAATAGCTGGAAAAGATGAGCGGTTCCCTTCCTCGGGAAAAATCTGCCAAATAACGGCAGGGCAGCTTCCCCGTACGTGGATATTTCCCGGCGGTGACGAGGGGAATGGAAAATCCAGAAAATTCCTCGACGGGGGCTACAGTCCCTGGGTTTCTTTCCACGTACTGCCAAAGTAGCCCTTAACGTG